>ML783115.1:813435-853997 GCA_009831015.1 Picea engelmannii | reverse complement strand
AATGGTTACCCTTGGTAGAATGGTGGTATAACACTTCCTTTCATACTGCAACAAAAATGACACCATTTATGGAACTTTATGGATACCACCCTCCTTCCATCACTTCTTCTCTAAAAGAAAAATCTAAGGTTCAAGCAATGGAATATCACATTGAGAATAAACAACAAGTTCTCCAAATCTTAAAGGACAACCTGACCATGGCACAAAATCTCATGAAACAACAAGCAGATCAACATCATAGTGAAAGAAGTTTTGAAGTAGGGGATTGGGTATTTTTAAGACTACAACCATACAAATAGATGTCACTCAAGCAAGCCAAGAAGGATAATAAATCATCACCAAAGTACTATGGCCCTTATAAGGTGTTGCAAAAGATTGGTACTATGGCATACAAATTGGAGCTACCTGCATCTTCACGAGTACACCCAGTTTTCCATGTTTCATGCTTAAAGAAGGTTATAGGTGACAAGATCCTTTTTCAAACTATATTTCCAGAACTTGACGAGGAGGGAAAAATCATATTGGAGCCTAAAGCCATCATTGACACAAGAATTTGCCAACTGAGGAATAGATCCATTTCAGAGTATCTCATTAAATGGAGGAAACTATCGGCTAAAGATTCCACTTGGGAAGATGAGTCTTTTATATAGAAGAATCCAGAGTTACTCAAGCGTTTCGGACAACACTTGTCTCAAGGGCAAGGGCATGCTAAGCCCTAATATTGGCTCATTACCCCTTAATTGGGGCATATTATATTAGTAATGTTGTTTTATTTATGTCGGCTTTAGGCCATTAGTTGTAATTATACCTCCTAGTCTCCTATACATACCAAGGAGACATTTTCATTTTGAATCATCCTGTACTTGAACATTTAAGTGGGGTAAAATGAGGTTGCCCCCTCGAAGAGGCTTATTATCTAAAATTCTCTCTTTTTCAAGGCATTGAGTACTTTTTCTGAGGATTTTCTATGCTATTTTGATATTTGGTTCTTAACATAGGGTTTATGCTTGACTAGCCTTGCATATGGTTTCAAGGGGATCTTCATATCTCCCATGGGCCCTTTAATTCCCTTCATATTAGTAAAATTGGTTGGAAAGAAGTTTTTATATTCATGCAATAATTCGATGATCTTATCAATAGTGGAATCATCCCAATAATCTCCAACATTTGCAAGCTTAGGGGCTTGCTCTCTTCCAATGTTAAATTTATTGATTTTGATTGGTTGTCCAATAAAAGGTAGTTACACTCTTGGTCCTTCTATATCTCTCTATCCTTTTGTTTCTGTGATGTTCACATTCCTAGGATCATCGTCTTCATCAACATTGATATTACAACAACCCTGTAGTTTCTGAAGCGGTGCAGTCCATTCATCTTCTTCTTGCGCCAAAGGGAGGCTAGGTGCCTCCTCAAAGACTTTATGTCTTACAACCTGTAAAGATTGATCTACTGTAGGGTACTAAATTTCAAATGAAAATGTGGCTACAAAATTCTGAGTCATACCTTTCCAATCTGCAGTGGTGAGGCGTAGTTCTGCTTGAAGATACCAATTGATAGGTGTTGTATCCAACATGTTAATGAATTTATGCATCCATTGCTCTTGAGGAATGTTGCTCCAGGCCTGCTCACAACTTCACACATGGTCTGTTAGACAACTCTGACCTATGTATCTAACTTCACACCCTTCTACTTGATCTGAAAATCGCATTATCATCAAAGTGCGACATTGCACCCAGTCCGCGATGTTCTTCTTATGTTTTCCCCACCATCTCGCTGGAGTTTCTTTTAAAGCTTCATCTAGTGCGAACAATTTCTTTTTTGTACTGGTACAATTTCAATCTAGCACACTTCGCACAGAAAATTCATACATCTTGTTCTGCCAGTTCTCTAGTGCTTCTTCTGAATCTTATGAACATGTGTTGTCACTTCGCCAACTTAAATTCCCATCTATTGTAGGATTAATGTAATCATGTTCTCTTGCTGTCAATTTGTAAATATTCTCTAGCTCATATGCATGGTCTTCTTCTCTGATGGGCTCTATGTATTTGCGACCTTCATCAAGATCTAGAGGTGAAATGACCCTAAGGCCATCACCTTCAAATGTCATTCTTATTTTCTTTAAGTCAACCACAGTAGAATTATTGAAAGCCCAATCAATTCCTAACATCGTAGCATAAGGACATCTATCATCGACTATCTCAATCACCTTGAAATCCACAACTGTACTTACCTCGTCGATGTCCATAGGACATGCTCCAGTCTTCTGGAGGGGCTTGCTTCCTATTGATTATCCATTCTAAGCCTGATAGGGGAGTAAATCAACTTAGGTTTTCCCATCAGTGCCCAGGTCGTTTTTTTCATAACATTGACTTCTAACCCTAAGTCGAGGACCACATAATCTATATCATAATCTCCAATCTGCACATTAAGGTGTAGTTCCTTATTTTTCCATATCTTTTTGGATACTTGATGTATTGCTCTATTTAGTAAGGGATCTACCTTCCTTGGTTCATACTGTCGGATCAATTGTTGTAGTTCTTGTATGGCTCTTTCATCCTTAATCAAATCAATGAACGTATACAAGAAACTAACAAGCTTTCTTACCTCTTTTCCTTCTCTAGGTGATGCAGACTGATCAAATTCCAAAGGCATTCCATATTATCTCACTTCAGGTTGTGTCTTTGATGAATAAGCATGATCTCTTCCAAATTATTTTCTTGCCTCTTCAAATGTCTGTTTTTATTTCCTCAGATCAAACACTTGTGTCTTCTCTACAGTTCTTCTGACCCTATATTTTTCTGTAGTCTTCCCTGGGGTCACTCTGTCTTTTCCTATAGCAGCGCCTCCTTTAGTGATAAAAACAACTCTAGGATCCACTCCACAAGGTTTTGTTGACATTATTTTTACTTCTTGGTTTCCTCCTCTTCTCTCCTGAATTTTGGCTAACAACGCAGGACAATCTTCTATGACATGTTCAAATGAGTTCCAGTAATTGCAAGTGGTACAAGGGTTTTGACAGTCCCTTGCCAAATGTCTTGGATGTGTATAGTTATAACAAATGATCTGACCTCGACCTCGACCCAAGCCTTGACCTCACCCTCTTCCTTTGAATCCACTATGAGGTTTCAATTTTCCTCCTCCTGGAGAGTTAAACTACGTAGAAGTTCCTTCCTGCAGTACTTCACCTTGAATTCGATATGTGTCTCTTGATATTTCATGCAAGATATCTTAAGCCCTACAATCCTTCTCATCGTGCCCCATAGATTTACAAAATGTGCAGTGAATATTTGTAGGTGTCTGAACATATTTTTTCATGAAGTAGCATTCCCGAGGGCGATGCCTATTTCTACATACCTCGCACCAAGGTAGAGTAACCTACTTCAAAGGGCTTGGGGCTCCAGAGGCCAAGCGCTCATGAAATAGGGGACCTTGCTCCTTATCACGGCCCTCTGATTTGCATCTAATACACCAGATCCCATCTCTTTTATATTTTCCCTTGTCTTTCTTCATATCTTCGACCTTCAGAGATAAGCTAGTTAGTTGACTCAAAATTTGACTCATACCTATTTTGGATTCTCCCATAGGGGCTAATTCTAGTTTCATGGCGATCTCCAATGCCTCATCCTACGAAGAAACCTTTTGTTGCATCAGAGGAACTCTGATGTGTGGTAAGAGGGTGGCAATGAACCATTCCTTGTTCTTCTCATATGGAATCTGAAAACTCAATCGACCTGTCAAGGTCTTAAACCTATGATCAAACTCCCAAACAGGTTCAGCTATGTTTTTCTTGATTTCTTTCAGTTTTGTAATGCATTGCGAATCCAACTTGGGTTTCTTGAATTCTGCGCTCAACGTAGTCTTGATATCGTTCAGTGGTTCAAGCTATGCAACTCCAATAACAAAATTCATGTACCAGCTCAATGCGCGATCTCTCAAGGTAATACTAAATTGAGCTCTCTTAAATGCTTCATCATTGATATTCTTAATACTCCACACAACTTCACATAAAAACCAATTCTGATTAGTATTTTCAGATCCATAGCCTCTAAAGATAGGTAGCCTCATTTTATCTTCCATATATCTTCCTAGGTTTCCCGACTGAGTATGTACTAATTTGATGGTAACATTGCTCTGAGTGCTCTGGTAAATCTGACTACTCTGGTTACTTAACGTTGCTAAGACAATAGGAGGAGTAATAGTACTTACTTCAACAGTCGGCACAGTCCCTGAAGTTATTGATTCTTCTCGATGAAGTTCTTCAATCCATTCTTCCTCTGCCCTAGTAGACTCTGAATGTTCCTCATTCAACAAATCTTCTTCTTCTCCATTGTAGAACCCTTCATCCTGTGCCAGTGTCTTGTGACCTTGCTCAAACATGTTCACCAGAGGAACTTCTATAAATGATCTCCCATTGCGCGTGTGTCCAACCTATGTGTCGCTGGCGCTATCTGAGTTCTTGAACATTAGCCTTTCGATCTGACCAACTACTGTATCTTCAAGATGTTCTTCTCATGCAATAAAATATTGATAGTCAACTTCAAAAAGTGTAAAAATTTTCCTCTAGGTCCCTTAAAGAAATATCTCTCTGCTTGGTTATACGACTCTATTTTGTCAATAGCAAACTCAATGATCTACCCTCCAATAGTACTATCAAACCAGTGATCTACTTCTCTTGACACAACATTATCAAATCTCTTGGCATTCTTGATTAGCGTCGACGTCCAAACCACAAGTGGTCTAAATTTGATCTCAAACTGAGTATCTGGTAATCTAGCTAACCACTCATATAGCTCCTTATGAATTCCTCCAAAGAAAATCTCGTGTATATCAATAAAGATATACCTTCCCAACTAATCCTCTATGTTAAGATTAGGGTTCTTATTATGAGCCTCAGCGAAGTGCTTTTCTTGTTATTCTATCCACTTCTGAATATTTGTCTTTGATGGAAACCACCTTGACATTCCCTCAAGAATGTCCTGTTCCCGGCAATGGAACCATTTGTTGGCATAGGGGTAGACCCAGGGTTCATCTCTAACAGCGCACCAACAAGCCCTAACTACTGGCCCTTTTGGAAACACCTGCGAAGCAGATGCAGTCTCACCCGAAGTAGCAATAGGGGGTTTCATGACACAGGTGTCTACAACCAGAGGAAATACAAAGTGGATATAAAACAATACCAACACAACAACTAGATATCAATTGCCAACTTAAAATCACTTTGCATAGTTATATCTTAGATCTAACACTATGATGCAATAAAAAAAATAGCCGAAGGTAAAATAACACAACACCAATCGCACAGAACAACAATATATATGTGGTTCACGCTCTCCTTAGGGATACATCCGCAGAACTATGTTTCTTGATATTATATGAAAAAATACAGTTCTATTTGCACTCTTAGCTTGCAGATTTCTCTCTCTTTCTCTCTCCCCCCTCCCTGCACACCCAGCTATAGGGTTTATCCTCTCACCCAACTGAAGATCTTATAATAAATAATGCTCTCACACACAACACTTTTCCCTCACAAAATACATAATGAACAACAACAACAACCAACGACGAACAACCAACTCTAAACAAACCCATCCTAGGTCCTCTAGACCTTTATTTATACATTACATGACAAATTCTAGATGTCAAAACCCTAGATCCAAGACCCTAGGTGTCTAAAACCCTAGGTCCTCTTTGACCCACGTTTTTTGGGCTTCGCCAACCTTTCTTTCCATCTTTTCTGTGAGGTTCTCTAAAGAACTCGTTGACATCTTCTTTCACTTGCTGAGTTGTCCATGATCCATATTCCTTTTTGATATGTCATCCTCAATATTCTCATTCACAATTATATTTCCCTTTCTTCACTTCTTCTTTTCTGCTTCTTTAACTACTTCGACCCAATCTCCATCAATGTACCTTTCACGCAGTTCTCACTTCATCTTTTCTTTTCCTTTTTCTTCTCTTTCTTTCTTAATCCATACCCAGGACCAACAATAGCTCTTTTGTCTGGTATGTAACTTGATTTCCTTTTATATTTAGGGTGTTTATGAATCCATGCCCAATGGGATGTCTCTGCAGATAGTCTACTTCTCCCTTTCTTCCTCAGTCTTGTTGATCCACTCAATTATAAACCTATTTTAATAATTTATATTATGATAGGTATTAGGCTTACAACTATAGTAGTATAGGTGTGACTTCTAGTGCTAACAATTACTATGATACATGCGGTCTGGAACAATCTCAGATTACTACGGAAGCGATTGTATGTCTCTATAGAGTTTCAACCGACTCTCATTCACCATTCCTCCAAGGACTTGTCCATTCAAGGTTTCCAATTGTGTAACACCTGTCTCCATCACATGTTGAATCACATAGGGTCCTAACCAATGCATTCGAAACTTTCCTAGATGTTGCATAAACATATTTTCATAGAGTAATACTAAGTCCCCCACTGGAAACATTTTATGTTTAATGTGTCTATCATGCCATTCCTTTTCTCTTCCATTCTGAACTTGATGATGGAAACCTGCTACAAAGTGATCTTCCTCAAGTTGTACCAACTGTGATAATATCTCCTCTACTACACCAGAGTTTGAAATATTAGTAATTGCTCCAATGCATAGGATGGGTAGAATAAACTCCATTGGCATCACTACTTATTACCCATAAACCAACCTGAAAGGTGTCTTCCCTGTCATCTCTCTGTACGTTGTAGATATTTTTCAAATCATTATCCAGGATTTTATTGAAATCTTCCACTATCCCATTGGCCTGATGATGATATGGGTCACTCTTATGATGATGAATTTGAAATTCCTCAGTCAATGTTGCAATTTTTTTATTCAGAAAGTGTGTTCCTTAATCACTGAGTAATATGCACAGACATCCAAATCATGTGACTACATTCTCAAATACAAATCATGGAGCAGTCTTCGCGGTGCAGTCTAGAACTATTGTTACTTCTACCTATCTTGTGAAATACTATGTCATAGTGATTATTTACCTTACCCCTGATCTTCTTGCTTGTGGTTTAATTGGCCCCACAAATTCTATGGCCCATTTATCAAATGATTTCAATGTAACATGTGGATTTAAAGGAATTCCATCCCTCCTGGATGGCTTTCCCACCCTTTAAAAAACATTGCATGTCTAAGAGTGCTCTTTAGAATCTTTATGAAGTGTGGTCCACCAAATCCCTGCGCACAAAATTTTATGTACAGTTGCTTTACCTACGTAATGTCCTCCTGAAATCCCTTCATGTGCTTCTGTGAGTATCATAGGCCTTTCATGTTCCAACACACATTGTCTCAATATTCCATGTGCACCTAACTTATATAAATTCCATGCAATGAGCTAATATTTTGTTTCTTTCACCATTAATTGTTTATTCTACGCAATTGTCATGTCTGATGGGTCCATTCCTATACCTAGAAACTGCATGATGCCCGTGAAGTAGTCATCCACCATTTTAACTGCAAATAGTTTTTCATATGGTAAGTTGTCATATAAATTCCCCACATCTTCTCATGATAATATGTGCAATAAATGGCCCGCAGGGGTGTAGACCGATTGGCAAGTGCCGTGTAAATGGAAGGAACTATGTAAAAAGAGGTCTCAAGGTCGATTCTCACCCCGATTTACTCGGAGGGCGTGCTTGCGGGCTGTGCGTTTCTCCCTAGGGGTTATAAGGAAGCTGGCAGGATTCGACCCCGTGTCACACGAGTACGATACTGATGTTGTTACCGATTCCCCTAGTTACAAAAAAATAAAAAATAAAAAATAAATAAAATAAAAATAAATAAATAAAAAAAATGTGCAATAAATGATCTGGTCCTGCATTCAACTTCCCTGGTCTTACCACAACCTCAAAATCATAATTTTTAAACAAAATTATCCATCTGCATTTTCTCCTCCCCCCCAACACTAGCTTGTTCAATAAGTATTTTATTGTAGAATGGTATGTATACATCTTAAAATGAGATCCCAATAAATAATGTCTAAACTTTTATAGTGTGTATACCATTGTCAATCCTTCTCATTCTTTAGTGGTGTAATTTTTTATTTTTTATGGATAGCTTTTGACTTGCAAATTTTATTAGGTGATCTATATCTCCCTCCCTAGTTGAGATAATATTGTTCCCAATGCTATAAATGATGCATCTACATGAACATGGAACTACTTGTTCTAATATGGAAAAATAAACACATTCACTAGTTTTTTCTTTAAGGTGTCCAAACCCTTATGACAGTCCTCGTTCCATTGACATTGTGCTTCCTTATTTAGCAACTTCTACATAGGCATTATTATCTACGAATATCCTTTCATAAACTTCCTATAATATCCTATGTGACCCAGAGTTTCCCTTAGCTATCTGGATGATGTAGGTAGTTCTAAGTCAAGAATCACTACAATCTTGGCTGGATCCACTAGTAATCCCTCCTTGCAGATGAAATGGGCCAACAAAATTCCAAACGATACATAAAAAATACACTTCTTCAAATCCACTGAAATATGACACTATCCACACCTATCCAACATTATCCTGAGTACTTCTATGTGATCCTTTAGTATAATAAACATAGTCCAATCATCTAAGTATACTTCACGAAACTTATGAATAAATTCCTTAAACGTTGCAGCCACGACTCTTGAAAAAAATAGGGGAATTCTTTAGTCCAAGGGGAATTATTGTATACGGATAACTTCCCCACTCTATCATGAATGTAATAATGTATCAGTCCTCCTGCACAATATTTAGCTGATGGTACCCCGAGAATCCATCTATGAAAGAATAAGTCTCTTGTTCTCTAATACCTCATCTATGAATGGTGTTGGAAATGGGTCATGTAAACATGAATCATTCAGCTTCCTCATATCTATCCAAATATCGATTCCTCCTGTATTATTCTCTTCCACTACAATTGGAATTATCCACTTTGATTCTACCATGGGTTCAATGATCCATGAATCCAACATTCTGTCTATTTCCACTTTAACCTTCTCTTTGTACTTTAGATTTAACCTGTAAGGTCTCTATCACACTGGATTAGCACCTAGTTTCAAAGGAATCTTCATCTTGCTTAATTCCCTTTCTATCCCCTTCATCTATGAAAATATGGTCAGGAATAGGTCTTGATATTCATGCAGTAAGTCTACAATATTCTCTACTACCTAATCACTCAAATAATCTCCTATCTGCACAACCTTTGGATTCTCTATCATCCCAATGTTTACCCTTTGTGTCTTTATTGGTTGTGTGTTCGCAATGGACTCCATCTCTGACCCTTCTACTTCTCATTCTCCTTTTGTTATAGGTACTTTCACATTCCTGGGATATTCTTCATCATTTTCTTCCTTAGAAAAATTATGAGACTCCAGTAACTCCTGGACAATCATAACACCCATGTGTGCATTTCCCACCTCCATCAGTGCTTATTTTGAAAATATTTTCATTCGAATAGCCTGTAGCACTGCATCTATTGATGGATATTCATGTTGAAATGTAAATGTTATGTTGAACCTCTGATTCATCTCATCCTAGTTTATTTTCTCTCTATGAATTTTCAATTCCAAATACTAGTTCTTCCGAGTTGTATCTAGTGTATGTATAAACATATGTATCCATTCCTCATTTGGTGTCGAGCTCCATCTATTCATGCACTACTCCGCATGATCTATTGGGTCACTTACCCCTCTATACTTATGAATAATATTTTCTACCTCAGTACAAAATATCACTTGCATTAGTATTCTACATTGTGACCAATCTTCCTTCCCCTCCCTATGTGCAACCCACCATTTGGTTGGAGTCTCTTTCAGGACAACATCTAGTGCCAACAACCTTTGTTGTTTGGGTACATGAAAATCAAATGAATTTAAAAACAATCTTATCTTAGTCAATCCATCATACCTGGGTGGATCACATAACTATGTTCCAATTCAGTTCAATGATCGGGTTATGCATGCACATCATCTAGTTGATACTTCATGCATCCTTTGCTACCAATGATACATACCTTCCTCTCAATATAATGCACATGAATTGATACTTATACAACTTAGTGCACCATCTATAGTTGGGTTAACATAATCATCCATCTGTGTAGTCATGTTATACAAATTTTCAATGGTGTTCCCCCTTGTTGGCTCTATGGATCTCTTTCCTTCTGTTGGGTCCAATGGTGGAGTAACCTTCAAATATTTGAATTCAAATATCATTTCCCTCCTCTTCAAATTAATGATCACCTGATTATCAAAGGCCCATTAAAGTCCCATCAATGTTGGATATGGTTGACTATTATCCATGATCTCAATAACTTCAAAGTATGCCACATTGTGCACCCCATCTATGTCCACAAATACTCCTATCAATTGAAAATTGGTACTACCTTATGATGATTTGTGATCCTTAACTAAACAAGAGACCAAATCAAATTGGGTTTTCCCATCATCTCCCAGGTCTTCTTTGATAATACATTCACACCATATACCAAGTCTAAAATAATTTTATCCACATCATATTCCCCAATCTGCGCATTAAATTTCAATTCTTCATTAGTATTCTTTCTACGCAGTAATTTATTCACTACCCTATGTGCGATGGGAGTTTCCATTACTTTCATACAATGATCAATCATTTTGTATAGTGCATTCAACATAGTTTCATCTTTAATAACCTCTACAAAAATTCTTAGTATTCTATTTGAGTGATTTCCTTCCCAGTTGGCCTCTGTGGCACAGTTTGATAATGAACACGAGGCACATATGATGTTCATGCTCCCAAATCTTGTCAAAGTACCTCATTTATTTCTCTCTGATATGTATCCTTTTCTTGTTGAGGGTATAAGGCTGGAATAGGTCCTACTGAATTCCTTACCCATTTCTCAGCCTTCTTCCCTCCATTCATCACATCATCTCTTGTTCTATCTCCCCCACACATAACGATTGTTATTCTAGGTCTTTCATTGTGTTGTTTGACTGATATTTTTCTGTAAATTCTAATTTGGATTTTGGTTCTAATTCCCCCTTTCTCTCCATTTCGCAAGTAGTTGACTATAATATTATGTCGCATGGTCCAATTATCTACATTATGTGCATGTTGTACAAGGATTCAAGCAGTCAGTAATTACAATTGTAACATATTATTGGACCTCTTCCTCCTCTGCCAAAATTTCCTTTGTTCTATGGATTAAAGCCTCTCTTATTTTTATAGTTTAGACCACATCCTTTTGTCACAACTATAACACACCTGAACCCTTATAAGACTTTTTAAGGAATGGGGCATCAAAATTTTGTTCTCCTTAAGTAATAAAATCCTCCCTTAAGGGTTTCTATCACATTCAACTCGTCCAGAGCTTTCCATCCATGGTCTCCATGCTTAAAACTGAGCTTATAACTGGCAAATATACCTCTCCCAAGTTCCTCAAGTGTTCATTGGTTAGGGCCAGGGGGCTTCCATGTGATTCCAACTCAATATGATTCATCTCAAGTTCTCTGATATCCCGGAGCTTCTATCATTCCAAAATCTATGGCGTATATCCATCCACCAACCAATCCAATGATTGGTCTTGATCCTTGGATAACTCGTAGGTTAGCGGGGAATTCGACGTTCAGACTTTAGATTTGAATTTTGGGGCTATCCCTTTTCCTCCTTCTACAATTGCATATGACCGCAGTCTATGACTAGATGCCAAGACAACATGCACCTAATTCAGTGCTTCAGAGCTTTAGGCTCTGCGTGTTTTCACTTCACCACTCTCCAATTCTCCCGAACTCCGACTTGGTAAAGTTCTGAAATGACGTGAAAGGGTTCGACGGTCCCTTCTCCCTTTCTAGATAAATGACCCAAAAAAAATTTGGGCTCTTATGCTTCAGATTATTACCAAGTACTCACAACTATAAACCTTGGAATTTTCAATTCTTCGGAAGTGTTAGATCTCCTAACACGTGTCCTCCACTACCAACAGTTACGATGAACTCTGGCGCTTTGAGCTTTGGGAGTTCTCAAATTCTCGCAATGAGCCTTCCTCCAGAGTGACATATCTACTGAAACCTTTCCTCTGAGATCGAAGGATCAGGTGCACTCTAGCCTCTGGGCCTTCGGGAGTTCTTAGTCCACATTTCTCCAAAGTGGCTATCCTCCGAAGTAACAGATTGCCTACCACGCATCCCCAAATGACGGACAGTTGATATCCTCTCTATTAATATGATCTTCAAGGATTTTCATATCACCAAGCTTCAAATCCTTTGGAGTGGCTCTCTTCCAGAGTTAATGATATACCGACATGCATCCCGGTTGATGGAAGGTTCAGATCTCCTCTGGCTCCCTGTGACTTCAAGAGTCTTCAACCTTTTCCACCTTCTTCCTTTCGGTGTGTTAAACCATTGAAGTACAGGATCTAGTGCCATGTGTCTCCTAGTGCCAATGGATAGGATGGACTCTGAAACTTTGAGACTTCGGTGATTTCACTCGCTCCCCGCCTATAAACTCTCGTAGTGTCTAGTATCCAGACTAAAGGATCTGTCACCATGTGTCCTTTATGATGGACGATCGAGATCTAATCTAGCCTTCGGGGGTTTGAAATTACAATACTCCTGTCCTCCCGAAGTGGTCACTGCCAGGTTGACTACATCGTAGATTCGATGGTTAGGATAGCTCCCGGGAATCCTCAGATCTATGGCTCAGATTAACTTTGGGACTTCGGGGGATTCATCTCCTGTACGATGAATATGCCTAATTTGTCAAACCCATGAAATCCAAAGGGCTCGAAGGATTACCATTTGCGTTCCTTCTCCAGATCTAATGATCATGAAGAGCTTTGGCTCCTCCCTAAATAATCTCATCCATTCGTCTTCCAAATGAAAGGATCTTCCCTTTTGAGACTTGAATCTTTCTATCCTTCCTGAGCTTCATGATCTCTAAAATACTTAGGCACTTTGCATTATTTCTCATGAAATTAACACTTAGAGGAATTCTTCTGCACACCCCTTGTGCTCATTCATCAACTCTAGACCTTAATAGGTTCTTGGTCTCTATGTGCCTCACAAATATTTTGTGCATACATGCACTACCTCTTATGATCGTAACAGACTCCTTCCTCTAGGAGACTCAGAATGAATGGGAGTGTCGACATGCACATGTGAAACTATTCCCAAGGTCGACGAACTCATAGTTCATTTATTTTAACTTGAGCCACCACATGGCTCAAGAATTTACATGTACAAGCCAGATAATTCCTTACTTTCTTAAATACACAATCAGGAAGAATTAAAGGGATACAGTATAACCATTAAGAAAACATGCACATCCCTGAAAAATTCATAGGATATCAAACTTTAATCTACAGTACAATTCAATTACACAGGATATGAGAATACTTATCTATTATAGATTGCATCCAACTAACTAACTGTGTGTTTTCTCCTTTCCACCCAACCATAGGCTCGGAGGCATTAATTCTTAGCACTCTAGCCACTCCCATGCCAAGCCATGATATCACTAGGGAATTTATGCCAATTCTCACAAATCCTTTATCATTCACAGCTTCTGCAAGGTTTATCAGATGCTTCCTCAGCATCAAGCTCGCGACCTTCTGCTCAAGTCCCATTCTCTACAAACTCTTAAATATTTTCCTTCTCTATCACAACCTTGACGAGGTTTATCAGATGCTCCCTCAACATCAAGCTCGTGGCCTTCTACTCGTTATATGCTGGAAAGCTCCGTGCATTTCCCCACTCTTCTCTTCACGTGTATATTATTTTGTCTATATTCTCCCCCCTTCAGGAAGGTTCTCCACCTATATTGTTCCTTTTTTCAGAAGGAAACTTGGGTCAGTCTAGGTCTGCAGGACCCTATGGTACTTCGAAGTGACCTTATTCAGCTAGACCATGCTTCCATTCGTGGGGTGGTTTATGGTTCAATGACTGGTCCTTTATTCATTAACTGATTCCTCCTTGGGAACTGGAGGAGGTTTATTATCTTCATCAAAGGGAAAATTTGGGGCCATTTGTCATAATGAACCCTCTCTATAGTTTTCTCATTCTTTCCTCTAGTGATATCATGGCTAGTACTTTCAAGGCTTCACCCCCACGGTGAGTTACTTGGAAATTAAACAATAATACATTTACACTGTTCCCATGCCACAACATGGTAATCCTAATTAATGATTAATTACAAGTTGGGGGAAAAAGGGGTTTTACAATTCTCCCCCCCCTTAAAAAGGAACATCGTCCTTGGTATTCTTTCTCAGAAACACCTATCATTCCTTTCTCATTCGGCCACATTAGAAGTCTTGACCTTCATCCTCGTTCAGGTACTTTTTCAGAATATTAATCTTTGTCACATTCCTTCAATAATTATTGGACAACAAGCACACTAATCATAGTCTCATATGAAAAAAATTTACTATTGCATAAAATTTCTAAGAAAATTTCATAATCTAGCACAATACTTATCTGTACAATTTGTGGATTTCTATCCACATGGATGTCTTGTTATCCAGGCTCATTGTTTTTCCTAGACATACCCATTGTGTGCATCATCCCCAATCAATAGTTTACAAGAACTATCAGAGTCTCCTCTTCCTCGTGGTCAGTCACCCTCCAGGCCCAGGCTCATGCATCCCCTTCTCTACTATACAATTCCTCGGGGGATCCATCTTGCCTTACCAAGGTTTTCTCGCACAGGAATAATTACAGAGACTTCATCAAGCCTTATAGTCAAGGATTCCCTCAGACTTGATCTGTCGAGGCATCCCTCTGGCTTGTGTTACCTCAACACAACAGATTCTAGGCAATCATGACTTACCACAGGGTTCACATGTCTCAACAGTGGCCTCTTTCATGATTTTCAACTTGAAATCCTTCATATGTCCTTTCTGGATAGCTATTTTCTTCTCACCTATATCATAGGTATACAAAAATTCATGAGATATCATCATAAATTATAAATTTCAGAATTTTATTGCAAATTTGTCACCCATAGATCTTCCAATTTCCTCATTTATTTTCATATCTGTTCCGCACAGAACCAAATTCACAAGAATGGGACTTTCCTCCCCATAGAAATTTAGCTCAGTAGGCAATCGGTCTTCCTTATGGGATTACATCATTGCCATATCCAAGACTCTTTCTTCCTGCAATTCAACTTTCCTCAGGCAAACAAATTGTTAGTTTTCATGCACACTATATTTTCATATGACGCATACTAACAATCCAAGTCATTTTCATATATTCAAGGTATATAAAGAAAAAGGAAATATTATTATTATGGAAGTATCCTGTCAACATACTAAATTTTCCAAGTGCAATTAAAATATTCAATGACTTTAACCAATGTGCCAATGTTCATGGCCACATTCATGCCCAATACACCCTCTCATTTATCTTCATGTTGCCACACTTGGTGACAAGCACCCTGCTATGGTGTGTTGGATTTTAACCAACCTCTTCACCATATGGATTATTCCTCTTCATTCACTCTTACAACATGACTATGCTTCCTACTACAGGCTAATCACGATTCCAAATCATCTCACATGAAACTAATTGTTTCTCTTGAATGCGCCCAAGCCTTCTTCCTTCATTAGTAACTAGGGTGCCAACACTCATGGCCAACCAAATTAGATTTTCTCTAACACCTATACAATGTAAGTAGAAATATTGGAAGGTCTTCCTTCCTCAATGGAAAATACATTTCTTGTCCTTTATGCAAACATGCATTTCCTCGAAGCAATTCCATGCAATGTGCTAACTATGAGCACCTTCATTCACATAGAACCAGACCCCGCGATCATAGTCTAACGTAGAGTGATAAACTCTATCTTCCTTGAATGGCCCAGAGGAACTCTGTTTTCTCTCCATGTGACCGAGAGATGTGACCTTAGTTCTATTTGTTTCAACGTTATTCTTTCATCTCTCATGTCCAAGCGCTATGACCCTGGTTACACCCCTTACCTTCAAATCGACGGTGCATATCTGTCTTCCCCCAGATCTAACAACTGCAAGGGATTGTGGAACCTCAACTAGATCATGGTTTAATTCTCCTTTCAATCTCTGCAATCAGTACGAGTCGTCCGATCTATGATCAGATCCCAAACTCAAAACAACACTATATTGAATTTAAATACAGGTACAAGTCTCAACGTTAACCCATGTGCATATGAAATCTCCGCAATGGTTGTGGGTCGTCGATCTTATCCCTCGTTCAATTTTAAACCACACAATTCTAGATAATAATAATTCCAACACATAAGTGTTTGACCCAGAATTTAGGTTGATACAGAGCTTCGACGTGCTAAATTTAGCCATAGATCCCAATCACAGTATGAGTTTCACCTGACATTAATGTGTGGGTTTCTTGCAGGTTCTCCCACCAATCATTCACAGATCAAAGGTTCACAACGATTGTGGAATCCTAATATAATCACTCTTTATCAAATATTTCAATCTTTGCAATCTAAAAAGTGCTCGCCCGACTTTGTCTAATTGGGTCGTTGATCCTCCACCCCAACGAGATCAATGATGTTGGTTGGCTGTGGGTTGTGAACTAGTATGTATGCTAATTTCACCTTTTCACTCCACAATGATCCTCGACCGTCGATCTAATCGAACGACTGTTTTTTGATCCGTTAACTCCAGTGGATAATGAAGTCGATTTGACAACTCTGATCGGTATTCCCTCCAATAAGTGGCTCGCATTCATCGCCTATGTCAGGTTCTTGAGTATCCTGATTCGATCAGGTTTTTCTTCCTGAAGCATACTCTACTTGGGTATCTGAGGCATACAACTGTCTTTCCTTAACATGGTTTTAACCAAGACTATTCAATCAAACGTACTGATTTATTCATTCATTAGTCTTATATTCATTACATGATGCTTTCAAAATGTAATCCAATATTCTTATATATATATATATAATCTTATAGCTCATTTCTTAGTTCTCAACAGTTATTAAGGTTGCCATCCTGTCCTCCTGACAGAGTTTTCACATAGTTCTGTCACGGGGAACTCCACCAGGATGCAACTTATTTATTGCATGTCCATCACTATCTGTGATGGCCTCAACCTTGAGTTAGCTTTAGTTGTTTACAAAATATTCCATAGGGATATAAACATGCATCTTTTTCATGCACCCAAATTATGTATCCATACATATTCTGTTTTTGTTAACTTGCATCCATGATGTACTTAACCATATGCATAATCAATAGTCTGTGTGTAGATGCCATGGGTATATTTCACAGCCTACATACATCTCTATTCTAAAATTAGTCAACTTGTGATTGTTCAAAATCATTCTCATGTGATCCTCAAGGAATAATCATTTGCCTCTTATCCTAACACCAGATCATCCTTGCTCATTTACTCTTAAAAAAAATTATACTCATTTTTCCCGAGGGAATAGAGCGCATTCCCCCTTAAGCTATCATTTAAAACATAACTTTCATGACTCTTTAAAAATGGAGTCAACCATGCATCAATGGTTTTCACTTAATCTTTTCAAGTGCAATTCTTTCCTTACATATCACTCATCAAGGCATTCATACTATGCCTTTAGTATACATATATCCTTACATCATACATGTGCATCACTTTCACATTTAATATCATTCATACCTAATTGGTATTACTATCAGACTTCATATCAAGGAGCTTCACAATGCATTAAATCCATGCACTCAACCATAAACACACACAAACCTAACCAAACATTCATCATGCAAGCTCGTTGCTTGCACCCTTTCCATGTCATGCATGCACATGGGCATCTCAGACTTCCAGATCCTCCTCCAAGGATATTTTTGTCATCCTTATGAAAAGCCTCATAGGAACACTCAACACTGATTTTCCCTCTCAGTTGAGAGCTTGTAGTCATTCACACGAAATCCACATGGAATTTTAATTAGACATAGTCATAACTATGTTCCATTTTTATACGATAACAACTAGCAAGAAAAAACTCTTGCCTCAACCTCCCTAGAACACTACCCAACTTATAAATACAATCATGGAAATTATAACCATGCCCAAGGTAATAGAATCATCCAAACTAACTTCCAATTATATTTATATGGCTACCATCCACCACTGGATGTCAATCTGACCCATTGGGATTCTAGAAGTGCCCCAACACTTCCTTTACCACATTCAGGATCAACATTTAGTCAACCATTTTATCTTAACTTTAAAAATAATGTCTAATACCATTTGGACTACTTACTAAGTATGATAGTTCATAAATACAGAGTATCTTTAGGTCAATATCAGTCTTTAGCATTACATCTAGAATTTTTCCTTCTGTTCATCACAGTCAAGGACAGAGGCCATTCTCCTCCCACAAGAAATCTGGAAGATTAGTTTCCTATCCACCAAGAAAGGGAAGTTGTTGTGATTTCTCACTTAATCACTCTATAATTCTATAGTTTCTTTTATTAGCTTGATTAGAACAAACTTGTCCAGCAATTCCTATACCCAGAAACAAAATTTGTTTTTCAGTCCACTTGAACCCCGAGAGATACGCATGCTCTCCCTTTTTCAGGGAATGGTCACCAGACTCATTCCTATGATCATGAGGGGTTATACACCTATACTAGGTTTAACCTTTCATTAAAGTAGTAATCATTACTGCTACAAATCCTTTCCATTCGTTCACATTGCTATTTTAGTTTAAATATTAATGTTCTTCAGCATAATCCCATTCCTGTAGGATCGGCTTTTATTTCCCAAGAAATATTAGGCTCCCTTGTCACAGACTAGCATGGTTCAATACCATTGGGGTAAAATCCCAACCGTATTTTAAATATGCATCCTTCTACTCAAGGAAATTATGTAGATGATTTATGTTTGGTGATAATATTCTCCACAGGCTCATCTTAGCCTTGGTAACCGAATCTTATGATTGTACAACATCATGTACAATTGCACAGTGAAGTCAACTTCTTTATTTGGTAACATTAGAAAAATACAGTGCCAATTTCCAAAACATCTATCAACAGTAAAGGATCTCATTCCTCTCTTCAGTATAGGTTTTCTAAGCCTCTTAGGAATGTGGTAAGATAGGGTCTCACCGCTTAAAGTTCTCCAAAAATATTTTCATACGACTCGTGTGTGAGCCCAAGCAGTCCAAGTGTTGTTTTCGTGCTCTGATACCAATTTGTAACACACCTAACCCCTTATAAGACTATTTAAGGAATGGGGCGTCAAAATTCCATTCTCCTTAAGTAATCAAATCCTCCATTCTGAGTCTCTATCACATTCTTCTCATCCAGAGATTTCTAGACACGGTCTCCATGCTCAAAACCGAGCTTTGAACTGGCAGATATACTTCTCCCAAGTTCCTTGGGTGTTCATTGGTCAGGGCCACAGGGCTTCCATATGGATCCGACTCAATATGTTTCATCCTGAGTTCTCTGATATCCCAAATCTTCCAGCATTCCCAAATATATGGTATAAATCCATCCACCGACCAATCCAACGACTGGGTTTGATCCTTGGCTAACTCGCAGGTTAGCGGGGAATTTGATGTTCGACCTTTAGATTTGAATTCCAGGCCTAACCCTTTTCCTCCATATACAATCGCATATGACCACGGGCTATGACCATATTCCAAGACAACATGCACCTAATTTGGTGCTTTGGAGCTTCAGGATCCGAGCGTTTTCACTTTACCACTCGCCAATTCTCCCAAACTCCGATCTAGCGAAGTTCTGAAATGACATGAAAGGGATCGACGGTCCCTTCTCCCTTTCCAGATCAAAGAACAACAAAAACTTCGAGATCTAATGCTTAGGCGAAATCCCAAGTACTCACAACCATAAACCTCCAAATTTTCAATTCTTCCAAAGTGTCATATCATTTGACAGACGTCCTCCACTACCAATGGTTACGATGAACTCTAATTCTCCATCCTTCAATAGTTATCAACTTCTCACAATGAGCATTCCTCTAGAGTGACGGATCTTCTAAAACCTGCCCTCTAAGATCAATGGATCAGGTGAAGTCCGACCTCTGGGCCTTTGGGAGTTCTTGTTCCACATTTCTCTGAAGTGGTTATCCTTCGAAGTAACATATCACCCACCATGCATCCCCAAACAACGTATGGTTGAGATACTCTCTGTTCCTCCTAGCTTCGGTGATTTTCATAGCACCAAGTTTCAAATCCTTCGTAGTGGCTCTCTTTTGAAGTTAACGATATACTAACATGCATCCTAGTTGATGGACGGTTTATATCTCCTCCAGCTCCCTACGACTTTTGGAGTCTTCAATATTTTTCACCTGCTTCCTTCCAGTGTGTTAAACCTCTGAAGTACATGATCTGGTGCCATGTGTCTCCCGGTGATAATTTCTAGGATGGAATATGGCACTTCGGGAATTCGGTGATGTCACCTGCTCCCTGCCTATAAAATCCTGGAGTGTCCAGTCTCCGGACTAAAGGATATGCCACCACACATCCTTTATGATGGATGGTCAAGATCTATTGTGGCCTTCGAGGGGTTTGATGTTACAGTACCCCTATCCTCTCGAAGCAGTCAATGCCAAGCTGACTACATCGTAGATTCAATAGTCGAGATAGCTCCCAGGAATCCTCATATCTACGACCTAGATTAACTTTGGGACTTCATGGATTCACCTCCTGTACGATGAATATTCCCAATTCGCCAGACCTGCAAAGTCCAAAGGGCTCGAAGGATTAAAATTTTTGTTCCTTCTCTAGATCCAATGATCATGAAGAGATTTGTCTCCTCCAGAACTAATCTCATCCATTCATCTTCCAAACGAAAGTATCTTCCCTTTTGAGACTTGAATCTTTCTATCCTTCCTGATCTTCATCATCTCTAAAATACTTAGGAACTTTGTGATATTTCTCATGAACTTAACACTTAGAGGAATTCTTTCGCGCACCCCTTGCACTTATTCATCAACTCTAGAACTTAAGAGATTCTCGGTCTCTACCTGCCTCGCAGAGAGCTTGTGCATACATGAACTTTCTCTCCTGAGCTTAATAGACTCCTTCCTCTAAGAGACTCAGAACGACTAGGAGTGTCGACATGAACATGTGAAACTATGCCCAAGGTCGACGAACTCACAATTCATTTATTTTAACTTGAGCCACTCAAGAATTTACGTGTACAAGCTAGATAATTCCTTACTTGCTTGAATACACAATTGGGTAGAATTAAAGGGATACAGTATAACCATTAAGAAAACATGCACATCCCTAAAACATTCATAGGATATCCAACTTTAATCTACATTACAAATCAATTACAGAGGATATGGGAATTCTTATCTATTACAGGTTGTAGCCAACTAACTGACTGTGGGTGTTTGCCTTTCTACCAAGCCATAGGATCAGAGGAATTCATTCTTATATATTTGTCCAACCCCATACCAAGCCATGATATCACTATGGAATTTATGCCAATTCTCACAGATCCTTTCTCTTTCAAATCTTATACAAGGTTTATAAGATGCTTCCTCAACATCAATCTCACGACCTTCTACTTAGGTCCCGTTCTCTGCAAACTCTCAGAGATTTTCCTTCTTTGTCATGGCCTCGATGAGGTTTATCAGATGTTCCCTCAACATCAATATCGTGGCCTTATATTCATTCTATACTGGAAATATCTATGTGTTTCCCCACTCTTCTCTTCCCATGTGTCTTCTTATGTCTGTATTCTCCTCCCTTCAAGAAGGTTCTCCACCCATCTTGTTCCTTCTGTCAGAACAAAAATTAGGTCAGTCTGGGTCTTCATGACCCCGTGGTACTTCGGGCTGACCTTCTTCATCTATACCATGCTTCCATTCATGGGGTGGTTGATGGTTCAACCATCGGTCCTTTCTTCATTAACTGATTCCTCCTTGGGAACCGGAGGAGGTTTATTATCCTCGTAAAAGGGAAAATTTTGGGTCATTTGTCATAATGAACCCTCTCTATAGTTTTCCCATTCTTTCCTCTAGTGATATCATGGCTAGTAATTTCAAGGCTTCACCCCCACAGTCAGTAATTTGGCAATTAAACAATAATACATTTACATTGTTCCCATGCCACAACATGGTAATCCTAATTAATGATTAATTACAAGTTGGGGGAAACAGAGGTGTTACAACAACATTATCCTCCTGAATCCTTGACATATTTCAAGTGTGCTCCCTAATCAAATCGAATGTGTGGAAATCCTTATCTTCATGTCTGATTGACTTGAAAAAATTGAAAATAAGTTCCTTGGTGAACTTTGATACTTATTTAGTAATGGGAATTTGGTCGAATGGTGTCCCCATTTCTTTCATATTTCACAATATCCCCCTCTTGGTAATGGATTCGGTGCTCTAATTTCCAAAAACTATGGGAATGTTGGCCATTTGTCATTGCGGTGGCCTTAAGTCCTACACTTGGTACACCATACTTTTTCTCGTTTCTCCTTCCCTTTTGTGAGTTCTTACAATTGAATTTTTAGGGCATCCAACTGCATCTGGACTTGTTACATTCCTCCACTATCTCATATAAGGGATGCTTCTAATTTCATTGCAATCTCCAAAGCTTCAGGATGTGACACAACCTTCTGTGGAATCAACAGCCTGTGAATGTGTGGTAAAAGTCCTGCAATAAACCCTTCTTGATGTTTTTGATCAGGGATCTGTAATTTTAGTCTACCCATGAAATCCTTAAAATGTTGATCATTATCCCAGATTAATTCAGGCTATACCTATTTAATTTCCTTCAGCTCTGTAATGTACTGCGACTCAGACTTTGGCTCTTGAGCTCTTTCAACAATGATTGTGTTATCTCCGCAAAAGTCATGGATTGTCCTGTAGGAGTGGTACTCTATATCTTCATGTACCACACTAACGCATGACCTCTAAATGTTGTTTCCAACTACGCAATCTTTTCAGCCTCATCCTGGACATTATTTTCATCCCAAATTGTCTCGTAGAGAAATAGATTTTTGGGGGGTCGTCTAACCCAACTCCCTAGAACTCAAGTAGTCTGAGGGTGTTATCCACCCTGCCATGTTTCTTTTTGTAGTCCCTCCTCTTGGCGATGTTGGATGACTCTGACTTTGTGCAATTCTTCCATTTATTTGATTGATACTACTCTATCCTCCCTTGCTAACCATGATTTCTTTTGATAAGTATTCAACTGTTATCTCTGATTGTGGTGACGCACATGGGGTATTAGATTCGACACAAGATCTAGTATGAGTACGACTTGATGGATCTTCTATTATAGTACTGGAATATAAATCCTCTTACTTTCCTTTTATGTGTGGTATCTCCATGATTTGGACTATTATGCAAGGTCCTCTCCACTCTGTCTCGCAACAGGGCTCTCCATTCTCAGCCCTAGTTTTCCGCCAATTGTAACCCCTTCCACTGTGCAATACTCCGAACTCATATTCTTCTTCTTATATAATCTCTTAAGTTCTTTTCATCCTCATTCCCTCCCTTCCTTCTTCATTTCTTCCTTCATCCTCTTATGGACTCATACTATCCTCTTGTCATCCCTTGGTTCCTCTATTTGTATGAATTCCCTTAGGAGTTAGAATCCATTGTCATCATGCACTTGTCACACAACAACATATTTATCCACATACCCAATGATTTCATGAACCTTCCATGCAGACCTTTGAATAAGTCCATTTTTGCAACATTGTATGACTATGTAAAATATATTTCAAATTATGTAATATATCCTCTTAATATAATATCCAACCAGAAATCCATTGCACGATAAATTTTGTTAGTTACAGAATTCATCTATCTTACCAACTCAGTAGTCCAATTCTTGAGAATTGTGGTTTAGTACCTTCCAAAGTTATCCACTAATATTTCTAACCACTCGGTCATAATAATCATAAATTTTCCAAAGAAACTTCCATGCAGCTCTATGTACAAATAACTTTGCATCCATTTATTGTCACTCATCTCAGGGTTTTTATTCTCTTTCCAAGAAAATTCTCATTCCTTCCCTTCTAGCCATTGTGATATTTCTTTCTTAGTCATCCTCCAAAACATTCCCTCAATCACATATTATGGGTCCTGACAATGGAACCATTTCTTGGCATGTGTGCAGTTGTAAGACCCTAGGTTCAAGTTATCTTAACCAACAAAAACCTTCAGACACCGGCCCTTTCGGCATCACCTGCATGCAAGTGAAGTCTCACTCGAGGAATCTATTTGGGTTTCAAGAACCAAGTTTTTGCAGTAATGAAGCATTCTTACTTATTCGTTTTGCATGCATTATTCTATATTTTCTATCCTTAGATTACTTAGTGAATTTAGTTATGTATTACCATTATACTTTAGATTGCAACATAAACCAAGTATTGTAACATCCATAACTATTGTGCAGCCATAAAGTAAGGAATAGATATAATATAACATGCATAAATATAATATCCATGATCGCTCACATAAAAGACAAGGAACACAGTAGTTGAGGTGGTTCACCCAAATTGGGGCTACGTCCATAATGGTTGGCTTGTTTATTATTCTTTATGTAATTTTCTCAGGATTGTGCATTACGCTTACAAAATATACATCATGTTATACTTTCCTTCATCTATCCTAGACGCTCTACAGTACAAGCCTCTCCCCCTTCCAACATCTCCTCAATACTCAGACATAGAATCTTTCATTCTCAACCTATTTTATCACTCTTATTACAAAACTGGAACACTTGATAAACTGGAATAGACTCAACAGTACCTCTTTAGAGAACAAAATAGAACAAGAGAGAACCCCTATCTTCCCAACCCATTACATATTTATACATGAATTCTAGGGCTTAAAGCCATACTTTTATCATCCCAAATCCCTATTACAATTCATGACAACTCAATTTGTCTCATTGATAGGGCTTTCTTTTCCTTCTTTTTCATCTTCATGTTTCTTTTTCACTATGAATGTTGTTCTTCCTGCTTTTGCACATCTTTCTTCTTTTAGCATGCCAAGTTTTTCTCCTTCCTTTTTGCCCACTTTCTTCTCTTTCTTTCTTCTCTACTTTATTCTTCTTCTTTTTTCTTCTTATTGTACATTGTACTCATGAATGTGCCTCAGATGCACACTCCCAAGATTGGATGTGACTTTACTACGCACTCTTCTCCTACCTTGTCTTTATTCTTATTTTGTTGTGCACATCTTCGATACTTAGGATTTTCATGAATACTATTTCCACAATGCATGTACAACACCATCCAAGGTCATAAATAGAGGTTGTCTTAGTCATTTGGGAGAAAAGGACGAAGGCCAAGAAGGCCTGGTAGGCCTTAGAATAGACTTAGAATAATTTCCTGGAACTGCTAAGTCATGTATCATACTGTTATAACCATTGAAAAACCATATTTTGGGATAGGACGAATCACAATTGTTGATTCAGAACCAAAAATTAATATTGAACTTTCATTGAAGTAAGAAATGATTCCAGTAGAGGTTTTACCCATGGTTTTTGATTTGTCAGAAGATCAAAGGTTGGAATATCCATACCATTGGTTAGGGGATGACATTCTAAGTAACATCGGATACAGGGGGTGAAGGAAATCAAATGAGGGAGGTCTGAGAGATCATATGGATCGTTAATCAAAGTAAAGGTGAGATCAATTATCAGTCGTAGATATTTGTAGGGTCTCATCTAAGAGAGGTTAAGATGGGAGGTTACGTGTTGCTAATGTCATGATGATGGGGAGTGCCTATGTACCCAAGGATAATTTGTGGTAGTTTGTAGTTGGTCGAAGGAATTTGGACTAGGTCCCTGTCGAGTTTAGGCCTTTGAATGGGAGATTTATTTTTTTAGTGTAGGATCTATTGGTGGAGAGATATCCACCATTGACCAGAGGTTAGGTAGTCGGAATGCCCAAGCATGGAGTGAATGAGGGATGCTAAGGGTATGAGTCTGAAGAGTGATCTTGACCATAGAATAGATCGAGTTCTAGGAGATACCTCAATCGTTGGATCTATGATCCATCCCGAGGAGGGGAAAAAAGAGTACGATGACATCATGAGGATGTGTCATACCAGTTTGGGAGCTTGTATTTCCCTTAGGATGATTTGTGGTGATAGTTGGATGGCTAATGGACCAAGCATGGACCCAGTCGGGAAAGAAGGGAATTAAAGATCCTTCTTGAACCTTAGTCTTTAGATCTAAGCATCGAGAGATATAGATCGTTCATCAGAGAGGGTTGGTCGAAATAAGCAGTGGTCCTGGTGGGAAAATAACTCTAATGGGAGTACTCTAAGGAGAAATCATTACTGTAGATTTGTGAGCAGGAAGGTTAGATATTAGTCATCAATATTGGTACCATGAATTAATCATGGCCATTAGCTTTGAGCTTTAGGCCTACGAGTAGAGGAGGACCGTACACCTGATGTTAATGTGTAAACTTTTAATCGGTCCATGTGGCATATGGAGATTAGTCTACGTGTCACATGGGAAGTGTGCCATGTGTCAAGAAGAATTGAGCTTTTAGATAGGACATTGTAATGGATTATGAGTGCCATGTGGCATGACTAGATGGTAGGGCCATGTGCCTGAATAGCTGGAAACTAATATGTACATACTTGGACACGTGCCAATTTGTAAGGTGTAGGATAGGATGAATATGAACCTCATCAATTTCGTACATGAGGAAAGGTTTATTAACCCTTATCGTTAAATCTCCATTGAAGAGATCATGACCATCCATCATAGATTTTTTTTGGGAGTGAATCACGGAGATACACTCTCATGGAGGAGCTTCGAGATTTAAACAAGACTGTTGATATTTCGATATCAAAGGGGATATGAGATGAAACCATATCCATTGATCTATCGAGGTTTGGAGGAGCTCTAAGGGGACATCCTTACCCTCCATCACAGTGGGCCTTTCGAAGTGGGTCATGGATATATACTCCAACAGAAAGAGTCTGAGATGAAATCTAGATCGTTGATCTACCTATACCCGAGGGATCCACAGACAATATGGACACTCAATATTTGTTCGAAGGCCTAGGATATGACGGGGGGTAGTGCCACATGTCATGATGCAGGCATTACCATGTATCAACATTTGGAATAATTAAACAGATAAAGTGTGATGACATGTACACCTACTTCGACCCACGCATCAAAACATGGGTGGTGCCACGTGTAGATTATAGAACATGCCTCATATCATGAAGTTTTGGCCCATATGAGGTAGATATTCTTAGGAACGTGAGTATCACATGTCATACCAAGTGGAAGGTACATGTGGCAATGGAGCCTAGGTGGCATTACACGGTGCCCTCAGGAGCAAGGTCACAAATCTCATCTGAGTCTGATTTTTGGAGCTCCCTAGGATGTCGAAGTCGAAACACTCTGAAGTGAGAACTCCAAAAGCTCATCTAGACCATATATCATAGGGTAGCTAGGGAGTGATCTCAATCATCGAAAAAACATAGGAACTATATGGAAAGGTTAAAGGAAGAATAATGGCATGGTTCCATCGTGTCCAAGGAAGGCCATGTAGCTACCTATGATTTCTTAGAGAAGTACGATGCAGACCTTGTTAGCACTAAACATCGAGAAATGTGGTAGGGTCTTACCCTTCAGAGATAAAGGGAATGGAAATCTCCTGGAACTTCATACAATTCGACCTCTTTGGAGTAAATTCGAAAGAAGTTTTGGATCATGACTCTGAAGGGTTCAGAGCAAAAATTCGAAGAGTTCAGAGCATGAGTCAAAAATGTAATCTGGGACATCATTTAACACACTGGATAGATGAGATCTCGGTTATCAGTCTTAGCAGGTCCTGCAAGAAACCCAAGAAGAAATGGAAATGGTTCATGCGCTTAATTTTCATGAAACTATAGAACCCTGAACAAATCCTAGTCATTGATTTGGGGAAACAGATAGATCAAGGATTCAGTGGGCCAGGTGGCAGATGCCATGAGAACACTGAGTCAGATCCATGACTATGCCACATCGGGTCACACATAGGCTAGGAAGTCACGTGGATGTCACGTGGAAATGGGGTGGCATTATGAAAATGAGGGGAAAAAAACTTTTAGATTCCATAACTTTCGATCTAGAGCTCGGTTTTGAGCGTGACGACAGTTGTTGGAAATCTATTGACGAGTAGAAGTTGATGGTTCCATCGAAAGGGAAATTCTAAGATGGTTTAAGGGAATAAAATTTTAATACCCCATTCCCATAAAATGCACTTGGGGGGTTGGCTTTGTTACAATGACATCATACTCTAGCTCAAGGGTGGAAAGTTGCAGTGGTGATTAGTGTAGTTGTGCCTATCGTTTGGTGGAGAGTGGCACAACCATCAATAGTTTCCATTATTTCCTAATTTACAAATAAGTATCATACTCATTTTTTGCATCAAATTAGAATATATGGTTATAACGGTCTATAGTTTGATTTCTAAAATGAATT
This sequence comes from Picea engelmannii, assembly GCA_009831015.1. Taxonomy (NCBI): domain Eukaryota; kingdom Viridiplantae; phylum Streptophyta; class Pinopsida; order Pinales; family Pinaceae; genus Picea; species Picea engelmannii. Next base: position 825,605 of record ML783115.1, on the reverse strand, counting down.
CCTAAATTATACGTTTTCCATGTATTCCTGGAAAATACCTTCCTATTTGAATGGATTATATTTTCATGAAAGTTCTATTGCCATTTCTTATTGGTTGTCTCAGTCGTTAGGAAAAGTTGTTTTAAACAGTTATTTGTGAAATACTTGTGTGCAGAGTAAATATAGAACTATGTAGAAATTTATTCATCTATGCATGTAAATATATAATCCTCTGTAGTGTTTTAAGTTGAAAGGACAAACTATAGTCCATGCCTATCATATGCACTAGTTGTTCATGTATACATATATATATGTATATATTGTGCATCAGGATTCCTAAAGTAAATAGTTCCCTTTGTATGGGATGAAACAAGGTTATATGGGATATTACAAAGTAAGATGGCAGCTCCTGGATAATTAGTAACCTTGAAAAGGAACTTCAAAAATCCCTAAAATTGCTAGGTCTTTAATCATACCTTTTACCTGGATAAAACCCATGTTTCACATTGAGGTGGGTTCTCATCCATCGATCTGGCACGATTGAAAGATCTTCACCCTTCATCAGAGAAAATAGGTATCGAAACAACATGGACTGTCGATCCATCATAGAGGGGCTTCGTAGAAATATGGACCATTGGATCTATTGCGGTGTTTACCATTAGAGTCTTCTGGTCATAATGGCTGGGATGCTAGAAGTGGAGGCACTCTGATGGAGAGGAATTAGAGAGATAATCGAGACCATTGATCGGTATATATATGAGATTATTTCTCAGTTGTAGATCTTCATAGGGCCTTCTCTAAGTGAGGCTAAGAGTGGAAGTTACGTCACACTGACAAGGACAACACCTTTCAGCCCGTGACTAATCGTAAAGACTGAGAGTGAACTTACGGAAGTCCTATATCATGGGTCAGAGTGAATATGGGCCATAGATCCTACGAAGGGGGTAAATAATGACCTGACATTGTAGGTAATAGCCATCAAAGTGTTATATTGAAAGGGAATCCAATGGGAGGGCCCAAGAGAGCATCAAAACTATCGAGTTTGTTAAGGGTGATTCTGATTGATTTTGACTGTTGGTTCCATCACTATAAGTACCATCATATTTCGATGGTTGGAGTGAACCTAGGGTGTTGAGGTATAGGAAATATGATGGGAAAGGACTCTGAGAGGTGATCATGACCATAGAGTAGGTAGACCCTTAGGATAAAACCTCAGTCATTGGATTTATAAAGACCCATCTCGAATAGGAGTAAAGGATTTTGACAATGTCTTTCTAGCATGGAATACCAATGTGGAAGTTTACGTGTTCATTCAAATGATGCATGGTGATAGTTGATTGGCCGATGGGTCGAGTGTAGGCCCATTTGGGTGAGAAAATCTGTAGATTTTGGTTATGAACTGCAACTCTTATATCTAAGGGTTGAAAACTCTCGACTATATATCAGGAGGGAGTTGGTCGGAGTGTGTTATAAACCCAGAGGGAATGAAATCCAAAAGGTGGGAGTTCAAGCATGAATGTGGGTCATATATTTGATAACTAGTGAGATTGAATCCCAGTCGTGGATTTCTTGGGCCTCTATTGGTTAAAGCCTTGAGGAAGGTGACATCATACTGACAAGTATGACATCACCCAACTAAATCACAGAGGCCAAGTGTCAGCACCTCAAAGGGATTGCCAATATCCAACACTTGGAATGGCTTTCCATGTCATAAAATGTGAAGAGTCTGCCTGTCGAGTGGAGGTTTTGACACATGTCAAAGTGTTTTGGAATTGTTGGGGGGGGAATTAACCTAGACTGAGTACCACATGTCAGGCCAAGTGGCAGAATTATGTAGGACGACATGTCATGGGTGCTAGATTGGATACCATGTAGAAATCCACTTATTTGAGATAAGGGGGAGTGACGTCAAGATGATGTAGAGTGCCGACGTGTCCAGGGAGGGACATGTGGAAGCCCATGATTAGTGGTAAAAAACCTGATATGATCTCGTTTTCATAGAATATTTGGAATATGAACATATATTATGGCCATTAGATCTATCTAAGGAGAGATTTTGATCATCCGTGAGAAGGTGTCAGTTAGAGTGGCCTTGGCTAAGGCACTCCAATGGGGATACCCCGCGGAGAAATCCTAGCCATTTATTGGAGCCTGAACTATAGATAATCAATATCATAGATATCATAGGGTCCCATCTGGGAAATACCAAAAACAAGGTGGTGACCTATTGTCAAGGATGACATCACCCATATAATGAGGAGTGGGCATATGTCAGTATCCAGGTGGACCTGTCCTTTATGGTTACATGCATAGCCACATCATTCCACATGTTAAAATGTAGATTGTTCCAAGTGTTATTCGAGAAGGATCAAGGGCCTTTGACATGGGGGAAGGTGGGATTCGTTCTTATTTGTATATATTTGTTTTGATATTTTGGTAATTTTCAGAGGTATTAACCTCCATGTGTAACCCTAAGAAGAATAGAATATTTCAAGAAGAAAGAAGAAACCCTAAAGAATTGGACATAATCCTAGAAGACAAGTCGAGTAAAAGAAATATTTAATATTGATTTTTCAGCCTCCAGAATAAGAAGACGACCCAAACAACTAAGCAGGAGTAGTATAAATATAGGACGCCAGAGCTCATTTGACATGCATAGCTCGCAACTGCAGAAATTTAGTTGTCTGCAAGTCTGGAGAGTAGTTGCAACTGTAGCTACTGCAACTTGTATTTTCTGTTTCATTCTTGGAATCTCTCTTGGTTATGGTTTGGAATTTCTGCTTGGTATGCTAACTCTAGAGAGTGATATGCTACCTTGATTAGCTATTAGGCATAGGGTTTTTTTCTTGAATTATTCTCTATCAAGGTTAAGGTGCTCGGGCGTGGCTTCGGCCTATGGTTGGGTGAAAATATTGCTATATTTTCTATGGTTAAATGAGAACACCTACGTTTCTAACAGGTTGTGGGCCCTGTTGGCACAGGGGAAGACCCGGGGTTCAACGCTACAACAACGCACCAACAAAACCCTAACTATCGTCCATTTCGACAACACCTGTGAAGTACATGAAGTCTCATCCAAGGTAGAGGTAGGGGTGGTTGCAGGACTCTATTGCATGCAAAATTAGCTAGGACACAGATCTGTGATTGTAACACCTTAACAGAGCACTTAGTTATTATAGTCCATTAGTATTAATCTTTAGTTCATAGCGCAGTTAAACCCTAACAACAGATCAGTGCAGTATTCACATAGATCCAATAGATTTAAGCACAAAGCACACACATAGAGATCAGATCTAGCATTCATTCACATTATTCATCACTAAACTATCATATGATTCATCTATCATCTAACATCACACTAAGAATTCAATCATATAAACAAGAGAGAAACCATAAAGCACAAAGCATTCACAACATAGGATATACGTGGTTCACCCCCACCCTAGGGCTACGTCCACCAACTCTTCTTCTCTTTATTATCTTTGTCAAGTGTATTATAGGCACAAATCATCAGAACACTACTCCACATAGGGAAGGAGATCTACGTGCACTTTTCCACATCCTCCTTCCCTAAGTAGATCTAGGCAGAGAGCGTCATACAGTATGTGCACAAAGCATTATAGATGACTTGCACTTAGATATGCAAGCCTTAATCACATATTCTTGCACATAGCTAGTACTAGCACTCATCCATCGGTCACTCCTTACATCACCTAGTATTCTATTTATACATTACAAAATAGGCCTAAGCATGGGTAAACCCATGGACCGACATTCCCATACCCATTACATAGCCCAAAACCCAAAAATCCCTAAAACAGGGTTGAGATACCATGATATATGCTTTGTCTTGCGCTTCTCCTTCAATATCCTATCGAAGTCCCAAAAATAGGTCAAACATAACCAAGGATCCTCAAAACTTCGTCAAGGGCCAACAGGCCCCTAACACTCACCTGTGACGCGTCCCAAGTCACTCTGATCTAGGTAGCTCTACTTCAAAAGCCTCGATATTTTCTTGAGCTACTTCGACTTGTTGTTGTTCCATGACCTCCTACTCAACGAAATCTTGTATAACAACTTCGTTGACAGATCCCTCTAAGCATTGTTTAGCTGTAGTGATGACTTGCTCTAGTTCTTCTCCTCGGCCTTCAATCTCTGAGAATAGTTGGAAAGCCTCATCCTGTATAGGTTAGAGACTCTGAGTCACTTCCATGACTCTGCTATGAATGGTGTGGACCTGTTGTTTAGAGGTGCGCTACTCCTGGGATCGTTTCATACTTTCAACAGCTGACAGAGGCTTCAACTACGCATGTATTGTTTCTACTTGTTGCTTCACCTCCTGGAGCTATGAATCCAGTGCCTTCAGTTCTATATTCTTGGTGAGTTGCTCATAAGTCTGGGCACTGCAATAACTTAGTTTCTTACATTCCATGGCAAGGGCATTTATTCTCTCAATTGTGATTCGAGCGGTCACATATCTTTGATCTATCACATCCTACGGGGTCTCGGGCACTGCGTGGAGCTATATGTCTTCTATTATTTGTTGTATCTATTGGATAGCTTCCACGAGTTCCTCTACTTGATGCTCGACGCGGTCTTCTTCCTTTGTCTCTAAGCCTGTCACAGAGCGTAGTGCTCTGTTGACTGCTTCTTTCACTTCGAGTTTCTCTGCGAGCAACTGTTCTTTTTCTCACTGAATATGTGCTTTCTCCTCTTCAAACTTTGTCTGGAGGGAAACCTTCTCATGTTCTGCAAGTCGGTTTTGTTCTATGAGTACTTCTTGCACTTGCTTCAGGGCTTGGGTGGTTTGTTCAGTTTCTTCTTTTGTGCGACGAAGGCAAGCTTCGGTCGCATCAGCTAGTCGACAGAGTTGGGTCAGCTCATCTCCCAACTCTGGCTCTCCCGATGGCAGGGGCGTAGTGGACACTGCGAGACTGGACTGAAGGGCATGCTGTACCCCTCGGAGTTCGACCTCAATTATATTGTACATATCCTTCTACTTGGTTTCATGTTTCTGTAAGATTTCATGTGAGGCATCGTTTACAACTGCAATGATGAAGTCAAAGTCATCAACAGTGAGAATAGTCTACATCTTGGTCAAGGTGGCTCTGGATTTCTTTCAGGAAGAGGGTTTCAGGGGAGAAACATTCCCCTTCTTCAAAGGATTAGCCTCATCTCTAGGCGGTGTTACTTCACCTTGTTTCTATTCATCTTATTTTTCATTTATCTCTTCTACTTTGTTATCACCCCCTCAGCCAGGTGATACTGAAGAAGTATTTTTTGAGATGATGCTTAAGTCTTGGACTTCTTCAATATTATTCCTTCTGTTGGTTCCAGGTGTGTCATGTTCTTTGTGAGCGGCCTCTGGGTTGTCAAGTTCATGATCATATATCTCTGCAAGGTCAGCGGGGATAAGGAATTCTACTAACCAGTCCTTAGTTATCTCGTTGAGGTCCTCTTCTATGATATTGTAATACAAATGAAGCTCTTCCTTATGCTCATATTCTCGTGCAGTAATACATATGAAGTGTTGATATGCGTGTAAATTCATGAGGGGTTGGAACTACTACAGTGTGCTCAAAGTCATGCGAGGTTCAGCTTCAATAGGCCTCTTCAGCTGGAGATAGTATGTGTGAAATACTGCGTTCGACTGCCATTGTTTTCCCATGTCGCTTGAGTACCAAAGCATGGAGAAATTTGCAACAAGCAACTCAAATGACTCAATGTCCAGGAAGGTCACACCTTCTGGCATATCCCAAGAAACAAACGCGATGAGGATCAGGAGCTAGCTAAAGTGGAACTCGTAGCCCTGATCTTGTGCTTCGCAGAAGTCTTATTCCAACTGATTAACTAGGTACTTCTCCCAGTTCATATGTACGCCTTCCACGCATTTCCCTGCAAGGTCAATGACAAATCCTGTGACCTGCGTGGTTCTATTCTTCCTTACTAAATTTCCTACGATTAATTGGCATTCTAGGTGCACTGCGCTATTCTGGATGGAAGCTACCTTATAGCCTCGCGTCCCCTTATCAACATCATCGTATGTATCCTTGATCTTCTGTGTTAATGCGCAATCTGTGGCTTTCCCTGGATAGAAGTCCTCAGGGTCGGGTCCTTGCATACTTAATCTGGTGATCCTATGGATCAGTGTCAGATTGACTATGATATGGTGCTCTAGCCATAACTAACTGCGATGGTAACATGAAAGTAGGATCTTGACATAGACGTTAACTTCCTGGTGCCTTCCAAAGTGTGGGATTTTCATTACATTCAACAGGGTGGACTGCACGAGGTTCATCATCCACGGCTATAGGAATTATCTTTGAGTTCTTCCCCCTCATCCTAGTCAACTATTTATGGGGAAAGCATATTATGGTTCTTGCAGTCTCCTAAGTTGAAGTCGTTGAACTTCAATGTTGCGATCTTGTCCTATTGTGCTCGAACTACGCGTATCCCCTTCGAGAGGTATGCAATAACCATGGTGTATTCAAAATATTTCAGCACACTATCACGACTCACCGCGTCATCTAGAGGAGGGATGTAGTTGGGTAAGATGTTCGGAATTAGCTTCGCATTTTCTAGGTCATCTCTGTGCTTGGTTCTCTTTTCTATGATGACTTCGGATGGTCTAAATCCACGATCGGTCGATGGAGAGGCTTGTACTCCTCTCATTGATGATGCTTGAATACTTTAAGACATTACTTTCTTGGCCATGAGCTCGATGAGAAATTCTTCGACGATTTTCTCCGCGGTGTTGAGCTCATCCAACATACACACTTAGGTCAGATGGATGAATGAGTGTGCAAAACAATAGAACTAGTGTCGAACTTACTAATCACATCGCAGTAGAAATGAGTTCTCTCTGATACAATTCCAAAAAGTGTTCTCGGTGCAACAATCAACAAAATAAGTAGACAACAACATAACACATCTTTCCAATGGACAAGAGACCTTCATTAATTAAGTTCGGTCTGTTATGGTGTGGGCCCAACGGTCTGATGGCGGGCTTTATGACCATAAATGTCGTTCTAACCATTCGAGGTATCGTTCTAACGGTTATACTTCTCCCAAAAGATATATTTCTTCACCATGGTGAAGTGTCATGTGACGTTGTTATGATATCCTGACGAAGTTCCAGTTTTGTAAATTTTCCTTCTACGAAGTTCCCTCTAGAACCTTCTGTAACTTTTCGATCTTTGATCTCTTCTTGCTTAGGTTTCTAGCTTGCTTTCTAGTGATATTTGTCTAGGTATTCCTCTTTCCATTTTGATTCTTATCTCCTCTTAGCATAGTAACTTTGCGTTGTTGAGATTCTTCCCTAGGATTCAAGGGAAATACGTCTTCTCTATCAGGGGTAGGTGCTTCAGTCTTATGTAAGTCTTATTGTGTCCTTTCAAGTTCGATATCCATGTTTATGGTTCTAAATAGCTTCAATCCATTCTCCTATTCTTAAATCAAGTGTGTGATCCTCCTAGTCATGAAATCTTTTAATTATTTATTTTTCTACTCTAAGACTTCTTCTTCTTTCCTTCTGGCCTGATCCCTTTCAATCCAAGGGTTTCCTAGTAATATAGTGAATGGGGCGCTATTCTCAACAAATTTAACAACCTCAAAATCTTCTTTTGTATAAGTTCCATGAGCACTCATAGATATCTAGGTAAGTCTTCCACATAGGGTTATCATCTTTCCTCTAAATAATCCTATTCCTCCCAATGAAGGAATCATAGCAGGCTTTCCTAAAATTTCTCAAGTTCTTTCTGTCATGATATTCACCTGTGTTTCTTCATCTAGAGTACATTCAATGTCGAAGTCCCTTATCCTTACTTCTATTTTCTCTTTCTCTTTTAATATCTTTGATAGATTAGTATCTCGGTGGTCATCCAAGGTTTCTTTCATCTGTAATAGTACAGTCTCTGTTTCCTTCTGGAGTTCTGCCATTGTCCCAGCTTCTTGAAATTTCTCAGGGTCTACTTGTTCCATATTCATTATTTCAAGTTTAGCATTCATTCTAGGACAATATAAAACTTCATGATCCATAGCTTTACAACAAATACAACTAGATATTCTACCAGGGAAATCCTTAGCAATATGTCTCGGTCTTCTGCAATTGTAACAAAGAGTTAACCATCTCTTTCTCTTAAATGATCCCCATCCATTCCTGTATTGTGAACTAGGATCATGGTAGCTAACCTGGAAAAAATAGTTCTAGGATCCTGCATCCATTTGTTAGTCCAAACATTCTTTCTATGCATAGGAATAACATATCTTTCATTATTCTTGTCAAATATACTCATATCAAATCTTCTTTCTTCTAGTTGTGCCCTAGTTTTCAGGCTAGGAAATTTTTTATCAAGCATACCTAGATCCATATTCTTGAAACAAAAATTTCCACTTATCTTACTTTCGGCAGAGCACAAAGCTTCCAGATCTAAAACTTTTAACTATTCTTACCTTTATCAGAGCACAAAATCGTTCAGATCTTACCTCTTTTTTTTATATCAAACTTCTCTTTTTAGCACAGAGCTTCACAATCCAAGTAGAGTAATGCGCACCAGGGAAAAATATATACACACAGAGCTTTCACATTTTCAGGTCATATCTTCGCACAGAGCTTCTTCTTCCTCAGTTCCAAGCAATCACAGTTTCAAGTCAGATCTTCACACAAAGATTCTTCTTCCTCATTTACCAGCAATCACAGTTTCAGGTCCTAGCAATGGAACCATTTGTTGGCACAAGGGCAGACCCAGGGTTCAACACTACAACAACGCACCAACCAAACCCTAACTACCAGCCCTTTCGGAAACACCTGCGAAGCAGATGAAGTCTCACCTAAGGTAGAGGCAGGGGTGGTTGCAAGACTCCAGTGTCTGCAACCTTAGCTAGGACATAGATCTATGATTGTAACACCTTAACAGAGCACTTAGTTATTACAGTCCATTAGTATTAAGCTTTAGTTCACAGCGCAGCTAAATCCTAACAATAGATCATCGCAATATTCACACAAATCCAATAGATTTAAGCATGAAGCACACACATAGAGATCAGATCTAGCATTCATTCACATTATTCATCACTAAACTATCATATCAAATTCATCTATCATCTAACATCGCACTAATAATTTAATCATATAAACAAGAGAGAAACCATAAAGCACAAAGCATTCACAACACAAGATATACGTGGTTCACCCCCACCCTGAGGCTACATCCACCAGCTCTTCTTCTCTTTATTATCTCTGTCAAGCATATTACAGGCACAAAGCATCATAACACTACTCCACATAGGATAGAAGATATGTGCGCACTTCACCCAATCCTCCTTCCCCAGGTAGATCTATGCACAGAGCCTCACATAGTCTATGCACAAAGCACTACAGATGACTTCCACTTAGCTTTGCAAGTCTTAATCACATCTTCTTGCACATAGACAGTACTAGCACTCAGCCATCAGTCACTCCTTGCATCGCCTAGTATTCTATTTATACATTAAAAAATAGGCCTAAGCATGGGTAAACCCATGGGCCGACATTCCCATACCCATTACATATTCCAAAACCAAAAAATCCCTAAAAAGGGGTCGAGATCCCACGATATACTCTTCGTCGTGCACTCCTCCTTCAACAGCCTGTCGAAGTCCCAAAAATAGGTCAAACATGACCAAAGATCCTCAAAACTTGGTCAAGGGCCAACATGCCCACACCATGTTTGGACAGTCTAATCACTGGAAGATATATTGGAGGATTTTCTCAGTCACAGTTGTAGTTGCAGTCATATTTTTTGTTGCAACTGTTGCAGCAATGAAACCCTAATCCTCTTGTTGAGGCACCTTAATTGAATATATTGACCCAATTCCTAGATATCCTAGTACACCCTAGCCTAGCACACCTCCTGTTACTCTAAGCAAGCTAAGACTTCAAGTTTGAGTTTTGGGTCAAATTCAAAGGTTGACCAAGTCAAAGAAGTCATGACTTACTCTATGAAGGCAGAGAACAAGTTAGAAGGGGCTTCTAACTTCAAAGCTTGGAAGAAAAGTATTGACCTCATCCTTTCCAAGAATAAAGTGTTGGATATCATCAAAGGAAAGATCACAGAACCACAGTTAGAAGAAGGAAAAGAGAAGGAACCTCAGAACATTGCAGTTATGGAGAAGTTCAAGGACAATGACATCAATGTTGTCAGTATCATAGTGGAATCTGTAAAACACCACTTGATTCCTTACATATCTCATCTTGACTCATCTAAGAAGATGTATGATGCTCTAACTAACCTCTTCTCAGTCAGAAACATTGGACAAGTAAGGAGTCTAAAGAATGAGCTTCGTGACATGAACATGAATGATGATGAAAGCATATTGTACTTTGTGAGAATCTCTCAATTAAGAGATCAAATACAATATATTGAAGAGATCATTTCAAGGAACTGGTAAATATAGTACTCAACAGCCTTCCCAAGACATGGGATGCATTTTCTGCAAGCATGAACACAATAAAGGAATATCTCACATTTGAATAACTTTGGACTTGTTGTGCACAAGAAGAATCAAGGATTAGCACAAAAGAGAAATCCCAAAATAAATACAATGATCAAGCCTTCACAACAAAAATTCAAGAATTTCGAGCAGGGATGATTTTAGGGGCTAAATTTCGCTTATGGGCTAATTTTCCTTGGTTTTTCCAAAACAAAGATTCACTATTTTAAAAATGATTTGCCCAAATTCTATAGGATAAAATTATTTTACCTTAAAAATCGCCAAAATTTTATAAAAACTATATAAAATCCATAGAAATTTGAATATTTTTACAAAAATATTGCCAAACCTTTATAGTTGGCATATGAAGGATTAGTAAGATTCACCAAGGTTTCTACATTTTAAAATAAATTTCCATTCTTAAAATCATCCTTGATTTCGAGAATAAGAGGAAGTTTGGCCTAAGGAAGGAAACAAATGAAGCATCAGTTGTCGAACAAAGCGAACCCTCAAAGAAGGCCAAGAAGAATAAAACAAAATTCTTCTTCTAATACAAGTTATTACATAAGTAACACCTGCAATATAATCCGAAATAAGAATCAAACTTGAAGAGACCCAAAAGAAGTCAAAATATAAAGAAGTCAACAATCAATATAAAATTAGAAAAATACTTGTGACACTTTGTAGAAGGAAACAAGGATGTAGAAGGAAGCGTGGACTATATTAGATGGAGGGAGTTGATTAAAAAATTCCAAAAGAAGAGCATGCATTCATACATGAAGCAAGGATTATGAAGGAGCTAATATTAAATATCATCCATTGAGGATTATGAAGTATCTGTCCATGTTCCCATTAAAAGTATAATCCATGATAAGTAGCACATGTTCAGTTTGACTCTAGAAGCCTTAAAGTATCTTTGGTTGTCCATCTACATCCATGATCCTATGATGAAAGGAAGAATCTGGAATCTTTAGGGCATATAGAAGACCCCATGGACCCAAGAGATAAAGAGAGATATGAGGAAGAACATGAAGATTCCAACAAAGAAAGGAAGAAAAGAAATAGCAACCAATTATTACACTGAGAATCACAACTTGGTTTGAAGCCACTAAGAATCAATCGAGCAGAAGGAATGGAAGCTATGATAAAGAACAATGTATGTAATAAAATGTGAAAAATACTTATGAATGGAAGCCTTGCAAGATTCAGAGGTTCTTCCAGAAGGAGGGAGAATACTATGACAACAACTTGTTTTGGTAAACCAAATATACCTCTTGCAGTATCCATGGATTGGTATATACTTGTAAAATACTGCTCTTCCCAATAAAGCAAGAGAGAAAGAAGAGTATACTAGAAAGAGACCCATGTATGTAGATATAAGAAGACATTGATGAAAATTATCTCATATACAGCAGAAGCGTGGTGAAAACTTTCTATAAAAGAGATAACGTATCATAATAGTGTTGACGGGTGAAACAGTCCATCTGTCAACTGGGAGAGTGGAACCGGTCCGGGGTTGTCTAAATAACCCAAGCCGTTTGGTATGGACCACCCTGACGAGTTTAACGGCTCCGTTGACCGCTCTGAGGTCTCGTAAGGAAACCAAAGAGAAAGTGATCTGAGCTAAATAATCTAAACTAAGGAAACTAGAAACTAATAAAACAAACTAAAATAAACTAATCTAACTAAATAAAAGAAATCAAACTAAAATAGAGGAAACT
>ML783115.1:753817-799341 GCA_009831015.1 Picea engelmannii | reverse complement strand
CTAATCAACGAAAGAAGTGTTTTCACACTTTCAGTTGTGAAAACTGAATCGAAATTGAATTGGAATTGTCGCAAAAAATAAGATGAATGTCCATTAGCACAATGCGACAACGGTTTGTCGTAATACGACAAGGGGTGTAGGCAACTTTTTGAGAGTAATCAAAAAAAATGATTGGCTGCCAACAAATAGTTACTTAGAAGTCCAAGATGATGGATTTCTAATCCATGGAAAACTCTCACGATGACAGAAGAAGTGTTGCTTGGGTATGTTTCAGTTTGAGGTTTTCCATGACATCATGAGATAGCAGGAAATAAAAGTGTTGAAATTGACCATGATATATTGTAATGAATATATCTATATGAAGCCTTCAGAGAAATCTAGTGTTCCATGACAGACCGAAGTACATTGAGATCAAGCATTATATTCTCCTTGATGAATTCTAGAAAAGAGAATTGGTTCTCCAATATATCTCCACAGATGACCAGATAGAATATATTTTGGTAAATCCTCTCTCCAAGATGAAAAGTTTGTGTACTTAAGAAACAAGCTAGGGATCGTGGGGATGACTTCCTTATTAAAAAAAGGAAGAGATTACTACCAAGTTGGGAGGGAGCACTGATGTGTTATTGATTTATGGACAGTCATTTTTCAATTTGAAAAATGGTCTAGGATGAGCATTTCCTTTCCAGTTCGGAAAGTGGTTTGATATTTCTGATGGATATGCATTTTCCAGTTCAGAAAATGGTCTAGATCAGACAGTCATTTTCGTAATGAAAATGTTCTGATAGATTGTTGATGTACCATAGAAAACATTTCCCCTTGTGGCCAGTGTGGTCTAGAGAAGACACTATGAGTAGTGGTCAAGTAGAATGGTATGCTTCGCTGGGAAGTCATTCTTTCGAAGTTCACAATTGTGAGCAGTTTCGAAGAATGTTCTGTTTTGGAGGTTGGTGTAGGACAGTCATTTCCATTAGGAAATGGTCCAAACAATCATTCACTAGGGAAGACTCATTCTATATAGGTTGCACTATGATTATTGTTGGAGGAGTGGTCCAAGTTTAGCAATCAGGGACAAGCATTCCCTAGGGCAGACTCATTCTCTCCACGTTGCACTATGACTAGTGCCATTGGAATGGCCCAGTTAGGTGAATGGTCCAGGCTCATAAATCAAGAATATTTATTCTTTTATGCTTGAGAAGAATATTCTAGATATCCCATGGATGATGTTTTACATTGAGGGAAGATGCTCTTCCAGATCTCACAGATGTGAGTGGAAGAATGGCCCAGATGACTAATTTTATATACTGATATTGTTTTATGCAGGTTGATATCAGATGATATGATTTCTATGGAGAATGTATGTCTCTGGACAGTAGATGTATTCTACTATGGTGGATGTGTTCCATTGGTTGTGATTATGTGTCACTAATTAAGTAGACATGTTCTACTTGGTGTGGTTGTGTACCAATGGATAATAGTTGTGTACTACTATGTATAGACATAGTTGTGTTCTATTGAATGGCATTTTTCTGATTGCCATGTAGACTATCAGTAGTGTTAAAAATTATTATCAGCTAGATGGATAGTCAGTGTTTTGATGGACAAACATTCTCCAGATAGAAAATGATCCAGGAAATTTATTCTTCTAGTACGTATGTCTAGATTAGAAGAATAGTTCTTGTATCCCATGGTGTGGCTTCCAACATCTATTGGAATAGTTATTCTTCTAGGACATATGTCTAGATTAGAAGAATGGTTTTTGTATCACTCTTTGGAGTGAGTGACTTATTCAACATCATGCCTGATTACGCAGATGGAGTATGGCTTCGATAGATGATGCAGTTGATGCTATCAGATGATACTGATAGTGATGATGGTTCCCGTGATCTAATCATGAGATAGCCTTTATGGATATGATGATGCTAGTGATTGAATGGTATGTTTGTGCTTAAGACCATTGCTTTCAATACCTCCCTAGGTAGGAGGGAGTGTTGATATTTTTGGTAGCTGCGGGAGGTATTAAAATCCACGTGTAACCTTGACAAGAATAGAATATTCCGAGAAGCAAGAAGAAACCCTAAAGCATTGGACATAACCCAAAGACAAGTTGGCGAAAGGAAATATTTAATATTGAGTTTTTAGCCTCCAGAATGAGAAGTCGGCTCAGGAAGCTAGGGAGGAGTAGTATAAATACAGGACACCAAATCTCATTCGACACACACAATTTGCAATTGCATAAATTTAGTTGTGTGCAAGTCTGGAGAGCAGTTGCAGCTATAGCTACTACAACTTGTATTTTTGGTTTCATTCTTGGACTCTCTCTTGGTTATGGTTTGGAATTTATGCTTCGTATGCTAACTATGGAGAGTGATACACTACCTTAGATGGATATTAGGACTAGGTTTTTCTTATAGAATTATTCTTTGTCAAGGTTAAGGTGCTTGGGAGTGGCTTCGGCCTATGGTTGTGTGACAACATTTCTATATTGTCTATGGTTAAACGAGCACACCTACTTTTATAAAAATCTATGGGATCCACTTAAGTGGACCCTAGAGTGACAATGAAAGGGCCTTTAACTTCCAGGTAAGACAAGAACTTCAAGGAAATCGGATCCCTTAATTACAAATTTTTAGGACCGTGGGATCCCACAAACTATGCAAGGTCGGATTATGATGGTCGGAGTGGAATGTGCCTCTACGAACCTAATGGAAAAGAAAACTCCATGTAACTAGATTCATTTACATAGGGAGCTCAAAATACCAACTGGAAAGGGCCATGCTATACTCCAATTCAGTGTCACATCAGATGGCATAAGTGTTGGAGAGACACGTGGATTCCACGTGGCACTGGGTGGTGTTTGGGCCATTAAAGACCTAATAAGCATCTAAATTTCATAACTTTTGATCCAGGTCTTGGTTTTGTGCATGGTTACAATCATTAGATAGCTCTTGATGAGAAGACAATGATGGATACCTCGATAAGGGGCTTTGAGATGATTGAGGAAAGATGAAAATTTGGCACCCCATCCTTTAAAGGGTACTTAGGGGGTCGGGGGTCTTATAGGTGGTATCATAGTAGGAAACAAAACTTGTCCTTCTTGGGCTCAAGGAAGAATCTAACAATTATTCCTGGAAAAATCTTAAGAGAGAGGGTACCTTACCCTACCCTACCCTATTTATAAGGTCTTACAAAATTTGACTAACTAAAGTGAAGATGGAAGAACTTTGATTATTTTGCATGATTAAAATGATTTTTTTGTATTCTTATTAATGAACATGGTTTCCTTAAATGGAAAAATATTTGTGCTTTGCAATATAATGGATGGTTAACTAATAGAAAATGTTGACTATGAGCATTCGACTAGCCAAAGAACACTGGGGAAAAATATAGCATAAAGAATGGTGACACATTGTGAGTGGGGAGAAATCTCCCATAATAGAGCAGAAGAATCTAATGAGAGGAGGGTAGTGGAAACCCCTCCAAATTTAGTTGAAATGATAATAAGCCTTATGTCATAGTTACAAAGATTTAAGGCATAAAATGAAAGGATGATAAAATAGAAAGAAAAACAAATTGAAAGAAACACAGTCCTACTACAAAGTCTATTAGATATACAAAGGCAACTGCAACATGCGTCATGTCCCCACTTTTTAGTTCCTTGGTTTTGTAGTAGAAGGGACTCTCATGGCTTGTTAGTGGAGAAATATCAGAGAAAATGGGTCATTTAATGTCACTTGGTTAGGAGATATTATATTATTAAAGTGACATTAGAGAATGTGAAGTAACTTTAGATTAATAAGTTAATTAATTATTTTTAAAGTGAATTTTAATCCTAAAATGAGAATTGGAGGGAAAATAAGGGTTATATTTGATTTAGTAAAAAATGGGGAAGTTCTAGAATATTGATTTAGTCAAAAAGGGGGGAAATTATAGAAGGTGTGGAGGAAGGATCTAGAAGGGATTGGAAAAGTATAAAAGAAGGATAACCCCTCATTTCTCATTATAATGATTTTATATATTATTTAGTTCTCTAGTAGCCAACATTTTTGTTGTGGTTTTGGGAAAAACCCTTCCACTATTGATTTGGTTTCAGTGGTGCAATATCCACCACATATAGACAAGAGGGGAATCTATACAGGATTTCCATTGGATCTAGACAAGGAGGAGGATCCATATAGTATATTCATTGGAGATTCACTCGGTAGTTTGCTTACTGTTGGAGGGATACAGTGGTATGCAGGAGGATTACAGTACTTTCTGAATGAGGTCGAGCTCCTATAGTTAAAATTTTCTGGAGGGTTCAGAGAGATCAAGTTTAGGGAATCCTTGTAGGTCGAGCTAGGTTTTTCTCGCAAGGCCCCACTAGACACCTTACAGTTGTCCCATGAGGACCCCTATAGATTGGGATTGTAGCAATTTTTCATGTCGATCTTATGAGGGGCTAAGGACAGGGTTAGAAGGCCGCTTGAAGATGGGAATGACCTAAACAGAGCAGTTTCAGGGATAGTAGAGTGGCATCATTCCATGTTTCCCTTGTGTTGTTCTAAAGTGGTTTGTGTAGTTGCATGAAAGCCATCATATTTTTGTTTTGTAATTGTTATTACATCCATTAGATTTCATTTTAGTGGTCTGTGATTTTTCCATCCATAATAAATATGTCATGTTATCTACTATATTTTATGTGTAATGGATGTATGCTACATGTTTTATAATATTCTTTAATGAGCAAGACATTTGATAGAAGTTAACAACCCATTCACATAAGAAGAAATAATTATTTTGGGATATAAAAAATAATTTCCCTTGCTATCCTGGTTGGGTACATTACAATGGTATTATAGATGGTGATATTGTTATCTTGTGAGTGTATGCAAAGATGAAGACAACTCAAGAATCCATAGTAGAATATAAGAAGGGACAAGCAACATTGCTAAGGCATCCTATGTTCTGGGATTTATATGAAGAGTGCATGGCTTATTTCGACACATATGAGAAGCTCAATAAGGAGACCCAGGAGGTTATGCCATTAGAGGATTACATTGCCATCAAGAAAAGGGATTGGCCTAAAGTTTAGACCAAGGCTTCCTTGAAAAGAACAGGGAAAAAAGTGAAGGATGAGTGTGAAGGATAGGTGGAACAATGTGCATCTATCCATGAGGAGGATGTGTGCATACAGGAAGAAAACAAATCAACCTATGATACATCATCAAAACTAGTCGATAAGGTTGATGACACTGGTTTGTTAGATCAATATACCTCTAATGAATCAACACAATAATATGATGCATCATCTTATCATAACATGTTCAAATAATCCAATGTTGAGGATCCCACAACTTTCACCATGTATGATTCTTATGATGTGGGTAGTATAAGTGTGATATCACCTATGCTTGATGATGATTCAATTCCATATGATGGTGATGATGATTAGGAAATTATTGTACCTTGACAGAGTTCGGAGGGCCAATTATTGGTCAAGGATGAGCATATTGTGCAAGTGTTTACAAGGGAAGATGGTACTCATAAATTTATTAAATATCTTATGTGGAAAGATTAGATGGAGGAGATACAAAAAGGATTTGTAGACGGGATCACTAGTGCCCAATCATGCATCATCAAAGAAGCAATAGAGAAGATGAAATATTATTACTTGTATATGTTCATGGATAGGGACCTTGCTATTAATTTCGACGAAGATAAGGAGAGGGAGATTGAGGAGATTTGTTACCATCTTATTTTGGAACACTACTCATTATTGATAGTAGTAGAGACTTCGACATCTTTGGTGGAAATGACACATGAGAGAATGAGTGGAAATCATGATCTGAGGGAGGATCCTCTCGTGACAAGTCCACATGAGGAGTATTCAGGTTTGCAGGAGAGTTTATACATAAAGGGTTTTGATCAAGTGCATTTCAAGGATCATGAGTCGTTTATTTTGGCTCGAGGCTTAGCTACATGGATGGTAGTTGAGAAAATTATGTGTGGACTAGCCAACAAGGAAGTGTATACACCAAATGATTAGGGAAATGAGTATAGGATAGATGTGGATACATCACTCCGGCATCTAGATTCAGTTTATATTAGTAGATTGATTGATACAATGGCACATATACAATACAGGATGGTATATGATGATACAATGGTGTGTAGTGGGATACAACAACATACGGTGGTGTATGATGGTATGCTATGGGATTTTGGGATGTTTCCCCTAGGGAGACCTCCATACAAAGACTTTAGATATATCATTAAGTTTGGTTCACCAAGGATTGATGAGTGGATGGAAAATTCTCAAGGAGAGGTATATCCCTCGGAGATTAATCTTCAAGTGGGATATCACCAGAGTAGGGACAAAGAATAGAATATTCCCAAGATCACTCTCAGATGTCACCTTGAGTCCTTTATCATACCATTGGGTTTGACCAGTGCACCTGACACTTTCCATTCTTATAGGTAGTGGTAGTGGCATCTAGAACCATTTTATGATGCCAGCAGTATATTCGGTAGGACGTGGAGGACTCACCTTAGGACAACGGGAAGGATTATAGCCATGTCAAAGTTATTTTTTTTGGACTATGTGGTCAAAGCACAAGAGGAAATCCAAATTGTATTGGGTCATTTAACATAGATTTGCATTGATAGAGTGGTGGATGGAATTATCCATTATAGAGGTCTCACACTTGTAGCCCCTGAGCCCCCACTTAGAGAGATGATGTGTGATCCACCTTCGACGAGGAATTTCAGGTACTCATATGATTATGAGGCACCACAAGTGATAGGGATACTTTCCAGGGAGGTATTTAGACTCCACAAATTACTCAAGTACATTGATGATGATCGAGACTTCAAATTTCCTGGTACAGTTTGACAAGATCTGAACAAATCAGTAAGCACAATGTTGATTCTTAGTACTAGGATTCCACTAGATGATGGCATGCTAGGGAATTGGATTATTTGACTCTGATGGTTAGCAGTATGGTGTAGCAACAGTTAATATGTATTAGGAGTAGTGGACTCACCATTTGGTGTTGGGATCCATGAATTCATCTGAGTGATGGATTGATTCATATGAGGGTTGAAATATCTGTGATAGTGATTGGTCCACTTTATTTTTGGGACATCAACAAAGGGGAGTTCAATACCTACTCTATAAAGAAGGAAATAATTGAGGCCAACCATGGACATGTAGGCTTAGACTTCAGTGAGACACTTTCACAGGAGAGGATTCAATATGGTGGCTTCAGTCCCTTCGAGGATATTAGCTTGGGGTTCTAGGAGAGGAGGATGCAGACTGGGCACATTGTTCCAATGATAGTAATCAGAGTGGTGCAACGTGAGCATGGTGGTATCTTTATAAGATTAGTTTGGGACCCTGGGATCACATTGTTTGATAGTTCATCCGCTATTAGAGAGGAGAGCATCAGCTTTGAATTTTTGTAGTTTACTTTTAGGAGGCTTAGGAGTGGTTGCTTGGAGGAGTGGTCTTATGAGGAGTTGAATGAGTTTACACAATTCATGATTTCTTGGATTATCAGCAGTAATCAAGTGGATTCTTGTATTATCACTGTACAAACTAGTTCTATGTGATTTACATAATATGTAACGTCCCTGACCATCCATGTCGGGCCATGCTACGCTAGAGAAATCTTGATGTTCTCTCTACGGAACATATTGTAACATACCTAGTATCCAACTGAGCTATGACACATAAGTTTTTTTTTTTGAATTGCATAAAATTAAGATACATACACACACAACTCTTGCAGAATAATTATATATAAAATGTGAATATACAAATACATCTATAAACACACGAATTCACACTGAAATAACAGTAAACATATACACGCAGCATATACAGGAAATACCCATAAAAATAAACACATTTATAACCGCACATATGAAAACCCATAAAAATAAGCATGTAAATTTATCACACAATCGACACTTATATTGGTAATAATGTCACCAACTATGTGCAGACCTTCCATGAACCTCCCAGCCTTAGACCACATTGTTCATCACTCTCAATATTGAGTCACCCCCGAGATGGGACTAAACTCCACTTGGGTAAAAGGATTCCTAACCAGGCTAAAGACTCATAGACAAAAGGAAAGACTTTGTCTCAGGTGCTAACTCAAACTAACAACCTACAACCTCTCATTCCCCACATGCCTATCCCACCCTAGGAAGTGTTCCCCTTCTCTACTCAACAGTCCTTCGGTTGCCCCACTTCCTTTCTAGGCTTCAACAACAAGCCGAATAGGAAGTCTCAGAGCCCTGTAGTTGTAGTTTAGCACCTCAAGGAAATCAATTTTAGGGACATACAATAAATTCAATGAGTGCCAAGATACCCGAGTACATATGGCGAAGTGTGAATGAATGAGCTGAGGTCGAGCCACTTGCAATATATAACGGTCAAGGGACATTGATGTATTCCCATGATTGTCAGTGAGAGAACTTGCCATTAAGGCATGCAAGTCTCCAGGTACTCAAAAATGAACTCTAGTCTATATCCCAGATAAGGGGTTGAGGTCAATGGGCCAAGACTTGTTGAAAGGTGGGCCTTAAGGAATCCCACATTAGTCAAAACGAGTTTAGATAAAAAGAGTGGTAGGACTATAAATGAAAAGATTCCAGTCGTAACAGTGTGTATGGCAAGGCAATGTAGTCAGGGAAAGGGAGAGGGATAGTTTTATTGATAAGGAAAATTGAACTGAAAAGGATAAAGAGATGTATGCGACTCAGAAAGATAGGCCTATGCGAAGTCATGAAGGATAATTCAATGGAAGATGGGATTCAACACAGGGATGACCAATCTGCTTTGAAGGAGAACTGGAGGAAGACATTAATGGCGCAAACGGTTTTATGAACGAGATTATGTGTAACTGCAAATGTTATGATGTTTATGAGACAACTATGGCAAGCAGTCAAGAAAGCATGTCCTTTTTCAAAAGTTTTTGTGATTGTTTGAAGATCACTTCAGCAGCAAGATGTGATCGGTCGTGCTCCTGAAAAAAACTTAGTATAAATCCTGCATGACAACATGTGAGATGTTCGAAGAAAAATGGAACATGCAGAAAGAAGGACAAATGCTATAAAGTAAAAATAAAAGTCATTTTTATACCTGTTGTCGTGGTTGTTGCATGCGCGCTTGGTTCAGCATTGATTGCTGGCTAAAGTGACTCCAAGAACCAAGTTAGCATCGATGTAAAAACATTACTCTGATATAGTTTTCAAGAATTGATTAAAATCCATTTACTAAAGCTTTTTCTTTTTATATTGTTTTAATGTTATTTATTTTTATAAAAAAAAATTATTTGTTGTATATAAAGATATATATTTGTTTTTTTTTTGTTTTTTTACTAAAACAAAACAACGAAAATAAAGTTCTTTTGATTATTTTTTTATGTAAGGATAAAAAAAACAAAATTAATTTATATATATATATATATATATATATATATATATATATATATATATATAATTTTAAACAAACAAATAAAGAAAAAGTAAAAATAATGCAATCCAAATACTCTTTATTATAAGCAACAAATTTTCTTCCTTCCCCCTGATATACTGTCTGTCCCATCCAAGCCGTATCAAAGAGGTAGAACATAAACCATGAAAACTAAATAAGTGCCATTGTAATTGCCTGGACAGAAGTCGAAAACATCTGCTTGCCCTACGTACTCGTTTTGACGTTCTGTAAATCGATCACTGTGATCTCAATTTTGAAATATTGCTTTGTTTTCTGATGAAAAGTTTATGCGTGTTGTAACATTCCATGCAAACATATGTTTTAGGAGTACCATAACTCGGCAAAAATTTGAAGAGCTTTGTGGGGATCTTGTTGAGGGCGCGGGAAACAATAACTACATTCTCACATTAGTCAAAGCCAACTTTCCTCCATAATAATCTTAATGAAGCGTAAAGAAAATGGCACTGGACAAAAAATTCATGAAAGTCAACACAGAAAATTTTCAAAAATAATTATGTGACAGTGATACTTATGGGCTTTTGGTTCCGTTTTGAAGAATATGGCAAGATCATGTACCTGGATGCAGATGTGTCCCAATCAACTAGGGGATTGAAAACACCTTGGATCTACCTACCTTCTTTACTTTCCAGGGGCCCGATGGATTTATCCGACACTCTACCTTGGCGATACACAGAATTTAGTGATTCTTCCACAGGCAGACAACGATGTTCAAAAACAAAGGGAGGAATAGTAAGTGAAACTTTGAAACTTTTGTTGTCAATTCTTCCAGTATCTTCAAAGGTAATCGCCAGCCAAGAGCCTTCGATGCTTTCTTCTTCCACAAAAATTTCTTAAGCTCCACTTCGACAATGTCCAATTCTTCTACTTGAATTCTCATGGTCCTCCCCTTTTCCAAAACGGATGCCAAACCCTCAACAACATTACTATATTCTATCTCTTCATGGACATTGTGAAGGATTTTGTGGCAACGCTCAATCCGGGATAACACATTACACTTATATTGTCTCAGTAAATGTAATCCAAGTATGATGAGATAGAATTCCTCTGCATATTGCAATGCAACTTCTAGGTCCTTTAGTTTAAAAGGTGATTTGAGCAGCTCCCTAACATGTGATTGCCACATTTCAACATTTTGAATAAGTTTTCCCAAAAATTCCTTTTCTGGGAGGACAATGGGAATTTTTGAAGGCCGTGTCTTCAGGTCATAAAGAGTACTTATGTCATTGTCATGAAACCTATCTAAATGTAACTGATTTTTGTTTCCTAACCAGCATTCTTCTACTCCATCCAACCCTTTGCAGAATCAAGTACTCTCTCCAGATTCCCTTCTTCTTCTAGGTTAAAAGGAGACTCCATTGCTCTTGATTCAAGATCCTCTAATTCCATAATATTCACTGGTAATGAAGATGACAAAGAAACTTTTATTTTTTGTTCCAATAAATCAGCTTGTTCTACCAGGGCCTTCAATTTTGAGAACCCTGGCTCCATGCATCAAACTTGATCAACATCAATCAAATATTGGGCCAATTTTAGAGGAACCTTTAATGATGTCCCATGCTTTTTATTCATCCATGATTCAATTGTAGACAAACAGTCTTTCAAATCTTGAGACCACTTATGTACCCTTTCCAAATCCTTCTTCATTGATCGAACCAGATCCATCTCATGGCTTGCCCATAAAAACTGCTCTGCTTGCTTCAATATGTCATCAATATCATCTTGTGAGATCGGGCTACGAAGAATAGTACGTGCACTTTGCAAGCCATGCCTCGGTCGGCTCCTTATAGGTGATGTTGTGTCCTTTCACTAGATGTTTTTTTTTTTTTTGTAGACTGCTTTGTAGATATCCTTCGGCTTCAGACTCTCCTATCCTTCACAACCTTGTCTCGTTCAGTGAAATTTTCATCTTTCATATAAAGCAAGTCCTCTATCTCTACCATGGTATAGTGATAAAGAAGACACTGCTGAGATGAATTGCATTCATAGAGACGTTTCGCATGCTGTAGACAGACAAAACCATTTGGTCGATAGCTGCACACAACAGCAGAAAGATGTAGAAAATATCGGCATATGATACATTTTGGATCCTCTTCGGTGCCACCAAAATTCTCAGGATTTTTTAGAGAAGTCATTCTAGATCCTCTCACAACACCCTTTCTCCAAAGTTGTTCTCTATTAATGCTCTCAATATTGATTACACGAACAAGCTATTTCTTTAAAATAGGCAGTGCCTCTTTACTGCAACCACTCTTTTCCATAGCATATAACAACTCATCATGTGATAAAACTACAGACTTGTGATATAAATGGTACAATTCCACAACAAATCCACCATGTGGTAACCAATCTGCAGGAGCAAAGTTCACAGCTTCGGGTTTCTGCAATGTAGTATAAACAAGAAACACCGCTTCCTTTCAATACAGTTGGATTTAATATGGTCACCAACTAGATTTAGATAGGTGGATGTTATGATCAAATCCCAATCAACCTGGTGTTAAAAAACTCTCATGCCCTCATGGCAGACTCATACCCCATGCACTTTTAAGCAATGCCTGCAATGAATGGCGAATTGTTCTCGAACCTGTTCATCTTTCTCTTTATTGAAACCAGAGAAACTTGATCTTGGGCTCTTGATCTGATTAGATATGACATGGATGCTAACGGTTTTCGAAATAATATCTCCAATCATCGTTAATATGGAAAATATTGCGGCAACTCAAATTTAGTCTGGAAGAAAAATCTTTGAATGTCAGTCTTGCAATTTCTGGCAGAAAAATTTATGTAATTGGTTGGTATCGAAGATACTACGAGGAGATAAAAAAAAACCAGAGTTCAGGGATATGATGAGAAAAAAACGAATCTGCTTACCTGGTCGATCTTTCTCAATATGAACTTACCTGATCATTCCTTTAGTGTGCCTTTATCTCGTCTAGTTCTGTCATGCAACTTGAATTCATTCAATGCAATTGCATTTGATCTAGTGAAGGTTGCATATCTTCTTCAACGTTATTTTCTTGATTTATATTACAACCATGAGTAATATGCAAGCAAATATTTCTGCGCAGTGAAATAAAAAATTTCGTTTTAACCAAATTAGGGCTACATGCGGGTTATTGACCACCTACATATTTGATTCCCTACTGGGGACAAGAGGCTATATATTATTATTATTATTATTATTAATATTATTATTATTATATATATATATATATATATATATATATTTTAGATCCCCGTCGAGCAATCACATTTGTGATTTGCAGTCTGGTTGTGCACACTCAGGACGAGATTCTTAGGAGGTCTCATATATACCTAGCACAAGGTCCATTACCAGCATTAGATACAGAGGGGTTTCAGGTCCAATGAAGACAGAGGTGGACTTCATAGGTCGAGGCCATGCATTCCAAGTTGTGGGTGATCTTCAGCTTTGTTCTCACACGTACGACCTAGGAATAATAAAGAAGAAATTTTTGTGAGCCTGTAGAAAAATAAGAACCCTACAAGTTGTTTATTTATTCGATCGATCTTATGAAGTGGCTTCTGCGGATTTAAAATTCATGATATTTTATTTGTTTGCAAGATTATTTCTAGGCATTTACAGGATAGGAGTCGATACCAAAAACAAGGCGTGCAAACCAAAATAATCCAGGCTGAAGAGTGTGTTCATGAAGTTGTTTCAACTACTGTTTCATCTTGGAGTTTCTACACAACTCTTATCTTGTATGAATTGCAGACCTTATTTATTTACATTATTATTTTTCTTTCTTTCTTTATTTATTTATTTATTTATTATATATTTTTAATGTCCTTACTGTTTTATTGTTTTTCTTTGTAGACACAAGCATGCGCAACTTTTTATTTATTCTTCTGTTATGTTTTTAAAGTAAAAATACGAAATAAAAACTATTTTGCAAGCTTATTAAAAATCTATGAGCAAATGGAAGACGAAAAAATAGATTAAAAAAAATTTTTGCTTAATTGATATTCCTGAAATCAACCAATTAGTCATCCTACTTTCTAATCCTCGTGATTGCATGAAGCACGGAGGAGAGCATACTTATTCTAGCAAAGATAAAAAAAAACTTGAAAATAAAACCCTACCTACACTATGCTAATTAGAAATGAGAAAGTAGTTATGTATAATCAAACAACCAATGTAGACATGCACGCAACAATAATAATAAAAACGTTATTTTTCAATTTCACAATTGATAGTCGAGAATATGTATGGGCATGCGAAAATAGTTGTTGAAATTGTGAATTAAGAAAATAAAAAGAAAAACTAAATGTATCTAACCTAGTACTCGCTTGAAACCATTATTCGATTAGGCTTTCATAGGTGTGTTGTTCCTCTCTCAGATCATGTTGTAACTCCTCTTCATCTTCCTCGATCTCCTTTTCAATCAATTGTTCATCATCGAATGCATAAGAGTCTTCAGATGTTGGATCTTCAATTGTTTCTAGAGGAGTATTTGAATGTTTGATCCTTGTCAAGATCTCTTCTTCATGGGAAGAGGAAATCCCTACATCTGCCAGGATCTGAGTGAGTAGTTCCAAGATAACATTGATTGTTAAATCATGTTAAAAAAAAGGATTCTTACAGCACCCAAATCAAAATGAAAAACTTTAAAAAACACTCTTGCTAAAACATAAAAAAAATTACTCTTCACAGTTGCAGAAATTAAAATGTTCCTGATAGTTGGTCAGGGAGAACATGAGTAGTCTCCATTCAAGTAGCTGCTAAGACCCCTAGAACCAACACATGTAGATCACACTTGCAAAAATTTAAACTAATCTTGCGGAAATTGAAATTTACACTAACTTGCAGGAATTGAAATTTACACTACCCTACATGTCCTTACCCATATGTCACCTCAGAGTTAGGAGCATGTTTAATCACACTTGCATGAAAAGAAATTTAAACTACCACACTTGCAGGAATTGAAATTTACACTATGCTACATGTCCTTACCCATATGTCACCTCAAAGTTAGGAGCATGTCAAATCACACTTGCATGAAAAAGAAATTTAAACTACCACACTTGCAGGAATTGAAATTTACACTAACTTGCAGAAATTGAAATTTACACTACCCTACATGTCCTTACCCATATGTCACCTCAAAGTTAGGAGCATGTTTAATCACACTTGCATGAAAAGGAAATCTAAACTCCAATCCATCATGCTTCCCCGACAACGGTGCCAAAATGTTGGGCTCTAAAGATGTCCTAAAAACAACCTCTATGCATCAACCAAAGGTAGGCACTGGCACAAGTGTTTTACTTGTCGCCTACGTAGGTTCTTACCTTCCATTTTCAATACCTAGTCTCCAAAGATGCAACACCTGTAAAGGAACATCAATCGTAAAGGGAACGACAGTTGTTCTATTCAAAGGAACAACATGACATGCAAAAGGAACAGCAATCAGAACAAAAGGAACAACAGTCATTACATTGGACTGAACTAATGTTGAATTAATTTCATTGTAGTATTTACCCAACTATCTAATTTGTCAACCCGGGGGTCGTAAACTGATGAATCACATGCAAAGTATATGCAAGATTGAAGTGGGACTAATATAATCTAATGTTTAAGCTATGACTGAAATTGAATCTTTAATCTAACACACGACTGAAATAGAATCATTAATCTAACACATGACTGGAATTGAATTAATCTAGTTGCGTAAATGAAATTACTCTAAGAATGGGAAATTCCGTAAATGGAATTAATGTAGAAATGGAGAACTACATGAAGAAAAAGTATATACAATAAGTGAAGAGTTGAATGGCACAACAATGCATGAGAGCTCTTGCCAATGAACCAATCTTACATTCAATAATCAAATCAATCTTCATAAACAAATAATGAAAGCATGAAAACCAAAACCATGAATCAAAGCTAAGAATCCCTTTCTCTTTCGAATCCTAATGACTACTCTAACTCTCTACTTACAACTGATTGAATTCTAATTGATCCTAATTGAATAATCTAAATTGAATCCGCATGAAGAGAGATCACCCTCTTTTATACATGAGAGCCTTGAATATAAGATAACCATCTCATTATTACAGATCCACTTTTCTCTCAACCTATTTCCCATTATTACAAGATATAATCCCTTTAAATCCTCACACATATCTCTCATATATCTTAAATAAGATATTCCAACCAAATCTCCATGATCTTCTCCTTGGAATGGGCTTGCATTATCTCCTCAAATATTGAAATGGTGGAGGAAGTATTCGAGAAGGCCTTTGAATTAATCCTTCACATATTCCTACACATTACAAAGCTCACACATATTTGAGATATATATGAAAACATGTTGATTTTCTAACATTTAATCACAAATTCCTTTTAAATACTAAAATGAATAAAGTGGAGAACAATAAGGTGAAACCCAAGTATATTTATGGAAATGATATCATGAAAGGTTAACGGGGTGATGAAATGTGAATAATGATGAAGGGAAAGGTGGATGAGAATAGGACATTTCTGAGCCCCGACAACAATCATGAAGGTACGAAAGATAGCTCAATGGGTGTGTGCATGCTCATGGATGATTGAAGAGATAACTAAATGATGGAAGGAAGGATGGTAAGAATGATGGAAAATATGATATGAAGTAAACTAAGTCCCAACAATATGTATGCATGTCCCCAACTTGACACTTGTCATGTTGGGAGCTACTTTGGCCCACTTGTCCCCAACTTTAGAACTTAGGATAAAATAATTATCCATACTTTATATTTAAGAAATATTAATATAATATTCCTTTTTGGATTAAGCTCCCTAGCTTAGCCCCTTTCCTTAACTTAGTCCCTCCCTTTCCCTAACCAGTGGAGTTTAGTCCCCCAACTCTTTTATTGTGGTCGGTCTGCATGCAAGGATGTAGTTTATATTAATTATGAGACATATACAAAAATAGGCGTACTAGCCTTTAACATCTAGGATCTTCGGCCTAATCAAAACATAAGCATTATAGCTTATAATAATTGGCTCCAGCCTATAAAACATACCATATACACAAAGGCTCGTTGGCCTCACAATTGCGCACACTTAATATGCTACGCACGATATCCTGGAATGTGCACACTTCATCATTTCACTGCACAGAACATGCACGCACTATGCCATGAAAGGTGCATACAAAATGATGTCAAACAACTCACCAAATTAAGTACATTTTCATTTACATTTGCAATTGGGTTCGGCCTTAGGGATATTACAATCCCCTTCTCTTATTTATGCACTATCCTCAGTGCATCATGTACCCATGTACAACAAAATTTCAAAAATCCTCAAAAAGATGCGGGTATTATGCCTGCATTGCATCCTCATGTTCCCAAGTAGCGTCCTCAGGACCATACCAGGTCCATTGGACCTTTACAATCCCTATGGCTCGATTTTGGAGCTATTTGATTTTCTGGTCCAGAATTCGTACCGGATGCACTTGGAAAGTGCCTTCTTGTTCCACCTGAATCACATTCCAATCAATAACATGATTATCATCAGGTATATATTTCTTGAGAAAAGATACATGGAATACATTATGAACAGACATAGATGCAGGTAATGCAATCATATAAGCAACTTTACCAATCCTCTCTAGGATTTCAAACGACCCACAATAGCAAGATGCCAACTTTGAACAATTTCCCAACTTCAGGGAACTTCTGTTGGATTTCACTTTCAAGAATACATGATCACCCACTTTAAATTCCATGTGAGTTCTTCCCTTATCAGCATAAATTTTCTTCCTTCCTTGGGAAGCCTTTAAATTTTGTTTTATTTTTATCATTTGCTCCTCCATTTCCCTAAGAAAATCTGGCCCAACCACTTCTTTGTCTGCTGGGTTATCCTAGCTTACTGGTGTGTTGCACTTTCTTCCATAAAGTGCCTCAAATGGGATCATCTTTAGAGATTCTTGGTACCCATTGTTATAAACAAACTCTACCAAGTGTAGGTAGTCTTCCCATTTTGATGGTTTATCCATCACGTACATCCTTAACATATCTTCAATCACTTGATTCACCCTCTCGGTTTGACAATCTGATTCTGGATGATAAGTTGTACTAAAATTCAAATTTGTTCCAAATCCATTAACTAATCTCTTCCAAAATTTAGAGGTAAATTTTGGATCACTGTCACACACAATTGTCTTGGGTATGCCATATAATCTAACAATTTATTTCATATAAACATCAACAATGTTTGTTGCCTTATGAGTGAGCTTAACTGGAACAAAATGGGCAGCTTTAGTAAGCTTATCCACTATTACCATGATAGAATCATGTTGCTTGTTTGTTCTGGGAAGTTTAGTGATGAAATCCTTTGTTGCAACTTCCCATTTCCACTCAGGAATGGGTAATGGTTGTAGCAAACCATCTGGGTGTCTATTCTTAGCCTTTACGTTTTGACATTCCAAACATCTGAAAATAAAATCAACAACCTCTTTCTTCATGCCTGGCCAATAATATTGGCTCCTGAAAGATGCAATAGTTTTCTGATATCCCAGGTGCCCAGCATAAGGCACATTATGCATTTCTCTCAATATCATATTTTTCAATTCATTAGAATTTGGTACATAAATCCTACCCCTGTACATGAGAATTTCATCATTATCTAGCTTGTATTCCTCAATTTTCTGCTGCAAAATACCTTGCTGTAATTTTTCCACTAATTCCTTCTATTGCAAATATGATTTGGCATCCTCTATAATTATGGGTTTTAAATATGATTGGTACATGCTAATGGTTGTAGCATGAATTTCATGCACTCTTATACTGAGTGCATCAACCACTTTGTTCTCTTTCCCCTTGATATGCTTTATATCAAAGTCATATTCACTCAGAAATTCTAACCATCTACTTTGCCTAGCATTTAGAGTTGTCTTATCAAATAAATATTTCAAACCATTATGGTTTGTTCTTAGCTCAAACCTTTTCCCCATGAAGTAGTGTCTCCATTTCCTCAAGGCATGCACTATGGCTGCAAACTCCAAATCATGAGTGGCATAGTGTCTTTCATTCTCCTTCAACTTCCTTGATTCATAACATATAACAAACCCATTTTGACTGAGGACTCCACCAAGTCCCTCTTTACATGCATCTGTGCATACAATGAAGTCTTCATTTGGGTCTGCAATCCTTAGTATTGGATCACTTGTTAACAATTGTTTCAAGTGTTGGAAACTCTTTTCACAATCCAATGTCCACTCAAATTTCACACCCTTGTTTTGTAAGGAAGTGATTAGGTGTGAAATCTTTGAAAATCCTTCAATAAATCTTCTGTAGTATCCTGCAAGGCCCATGAATGATCTGACCTATGTCACATTCTTTGGCACTGACCATTCTCTAATGGCTTCTATCTTCTCAGGATCCACTGCAATCCCCTCCTTTGAAATGATATGACCCAAATAGTCAATTTTATTCTGATAAAATGAGCACTTGTTCAATTTGGCATACAATTGATTCTCCCTTAATACTTGCAACAACATTCTCAAATGATGCTCATGCTCTTCTTCTGACTTAGAGTATATAAGAATGTCATCCAAAAATACAATGACAAACTTGTCTAAATATTCTCGGAAAACACCATTCATTAAGAACATGAAAATAGTTGGTGCATTTGACAACCCAAATGGCACCATTGTGAACTCATAATGACCATACATTTTCCTGAAGGCGGTCATTCTGATATCCTCCTCTTTAATCCTTACCTAATGGTATCCTAACCTGAGATCTATCTTTGAAAATATCTTTTCATCCTTCAATTGATCAAAAAGATCATCAATCCTTGGCAGAGGATACTTGTTCTTAACAATCACTTTATTCAATTGTCTGAACTCAATGCACAATCTTAATGTCCCATATTTCTTATTCACAAACAATACTGGGGCACCCTCAGGTGACACACTTGGGTGTATATACCCCTTCTCTAGAAATTCTTCAAGATGCATTTGCAACTCCTTCAACTCTGGTGTACTCATTTTGTAAGGAGTCTTTGAAACTAGAGCTTCTCCAGGCATTAGATTTATAAAGAAATCAATGTCTCTCTTTGGGGCTAGTCTTGGTACCTCCTTGAACACATCTTCAAAATCTTCCAGGAATGCATAGTCTTCCAAATTTGGCACCTTATCTTTAGGTGTCTCCTCCATATGAGCTGCAAATATTTGACACCCTTTTTTGTAACATTTCTTCAGTTGCAATGTTTAAATTTCTCTGATGATTACTACCCTGGGAATTTATTGAACTTTCCTTTGGTTCCCTTCCTCATCCAAGCAAGTGAATTCCTTTTTATGATATTATAGGATATCATGATTTTGATCCAACCAATCCATCCCAATTAAACAATCATAGGAACCTAAAGGCAAGATGTTAAAATATGTCCTGGTGTTCAACCCATTCATGTCCATAAGACATGACTTAACCATCTCATTAACTTTTCTTTTGGCTCCTGTAGCTAGCTACACCAACCAATATTTCTCATGCTTGCTTCTTGGCAAATGCAAAATTTCCACCATCTTAGGATCTATATAACTATGAATAACTCCCGAATCAATTAAAATAGCAATGGTTTGGTTGTTGATCATACCTTCTACTTCAATCATATGTAACTGATACTCTGCTTGCTTGTTTTCCAGGGCTGCATAGATTCTTGGCACATTTATGCCCATGTCCTCCACTATTTTAGCTTGCTGCACATTGTGAACAGTTCTCACTTTTTCACCTCTGTGAGGACAATCTCTAAACATGTGATCTCCTTTACAACCCCAACATTGAATAGGTTGTTTCCTTGGCCTTTGACCCCCTGTTTCAATCGTTCTAGGCTCTCTAGGAGTTTGTTGTCACTGTGGATTATTTCTTAAGAATGGTGTCTTAGCTCCCTTCTTCCTCTGATCCACCTTGAATTTCTTTTTTTCTTCCCAAGATTTTTGGAAAGTTGGCCTTTATTTTTGTTGATCATAAAGGCATTTAGCTCTCCTTATGGTATCCTGACTTGATGAATGATGGAAATCCACTCAAATAACTTTGAATCTTAACTGTTTCATCCTTGATGAAAGAGACATATTTCAGAAGTTCTAAAAACCTTCTCTCATATTCATCTATTGTCATACTCCCAAGCTTGAGTTCAAAGAACTCTTTCATTTTCTTGTCATAGTATCTCTTAGTCAAGTATTTCTTCTCAAAATACTTCTTGAATTCCCTCCAAGTGACACTTTTCTCTTTAATGTGTTGCACCTACACAAGCTGATCCCACCACATGGATGCCTTTCCATTGAGTTGATAGATATCAATTCTACCTTCTGCATGAGAAGAATAATTATGCAATTGAAAATATTTTCTCATGCCCAGAAACCATGCCTCTGCATCTTCATCCTTCTTTTTCTCACCATCAAATGT
Source organism: Picea engelmannii (assembly GCA_009831015.1). Classification (NCBI taxonomy): domain Eukaryota; kingdom Viridiplantae; phylum Streptophyta; class Pinopsida; order Pinales; family Pinaceae; genus Picea; species Picea engelmannii. The sequence goes on along the minus strand of ML783115.1, from coordinate 778,424 downwards.
AGGAGGTTTGATTTTGTTCATTTCTCCTCATAGCTCATCCACCCCGGACCTCTTATGCTTTCTGATAGGGGATGGACTTGATCTTCTATCTACTCTCTTATTGGAATTCCTTGGGGAGTAATGGTGATGTCTGCTAACACTTTTTTCTTTTATTTTCTCATCAAAAGGCCTATGACTTTATGATTTGCTTGAGCCACTCTCCTTGTCCAATTTTTTTTCTATTATGTTCAAGCTCTATAATAACTTCATGTTGAAGTCATCCTGCTACTCCTTGGCTCTCATAATCCTTTCATTATCAAATTTCTTTCTTTGGACATCCTTCTACAAATTTTTAATGGTCTCTACCATATTCATGTTTTCATTCCTTTCATCTCCATGTCCATTGGATTTTGTTCCTTCAATGCCCAAATGGACATCCATCCCTCTAATATCATCCTCTTGATTGTAAGTCCCTTGTGCCTCTTCCATTGCTCTATATTCTTTGTTGATCCTGATATGATTTAATTTTTGTTAACTCTGCAAAATGTGCAGCCAACAAAACGTTGTCAGGCTAACTGTTTCAACAATTTCATGAAAATATGAACCGTTATGGTTCAATAATATATATCAAAATTATTTGTTCTGATTTCTTGAAATTTTGAATGCCTGGATCAATTTTATGGGTGGATAATTATATTCTTCTGTCCAATACCTTTCCAATGCCTTCTCACATGTTCAATTCCGAGTTAGGAGAAGAAACTTATGGTCATTTGAAATTTTTCCATTAACTTTTCTGTTCACACTTCCACTTGGCGCAATTATGCTCTTTAATTATGCATTATTTCACTTACTCCATTGCATATTTCATAGGATCTCAATTGGGTTTCTTCATAAACATATTATGGACATTCTGTCCAAGTTTCACCTCATTCTGGCTTCTGGGCTGCTAGTTATATCCTGTTAAAGTTTAAGGCCCATTTGTGTGTTTTTTTGGGGGGGGGTCTGGAATGATACAGGTACCTTATTTTCCATATTAAACAATTTTAACATGCCCATAAATTTAATTGAAATCTGGGAATGTCTTCTATGGATCAATATCTTTCTATTGACTTCTCCTGCGCCTCAATCTAATTCCGGAGCAAAACGTTATGGTTCTTTCAAGTTAGATGGGTCTTAAAATTTACCCTTCATTGTTTGTGTTGTAAATTTCTCATAAAAGCTCCGTTTGACGAACAATTTACACCATTAGAAAGCTCTCTCTGAGATCTTTTATTTGAGCTATAGAGACAAAGTGTACCTTCGGTACACCTTTGTCTCGTGGTTTTTGAGTTGCTAAAAATGCTCTTAAGGCCCTCAAAAACGTGCTGCAAAAATATGACGTTCAAATGATATAAAACGTCACAGAAAATCACTAGTTTTCTGTTGTTGTTCGCCCTTCAAACAACTTCACATGCACAAATTTCAATCTGTGCACCCGTATTTACCATGTGCATCAACAACACAAGGTAAATCGTGCTTCGTGCACTTTAACTTCTCTGCCACGTCAATAACTTGCGCGCACTACTTTTATATCGCGTGCCAATACCCACCACGCACAGTTTTAGGACTGAACGTTGATATCCATCGTGCACAGTTTTTGTACCACGTACTAATATCCACCATGCGCAGTTTTTGTACCATGCGCCAATATCCACCGCACGCAGTTTTTGTACCACGCGCTGATATTCCACACACATTTTACTCGACGTGTTGCACCATGCCAAATTTTAGTATGCCCCACCACACACCAATATTTTGCACACACCATTCACCAAACTGTCGCTCGGAAACACATATCCACATTGCGCGCGCACCTACAAAATTCCTTTGTGCTCTGCCAACAGTGCGCACACCAGGCGCGTCATTATTATGTGTGTGCACACCACGCAATGCTAAATTTATTGCACGGTCCTGTACACCAACTTTGTTTTGCGCAGCGCTGAAATTTAGCGCGCACACCCGCACACTAAAATTTTTCCATGCGACACCAGAATTTAGCACGCAAACCTCCACACTAACATTTTTCCGTGCGGCATCGAAATTTAGCGTGCACACCTACACACTAACTTTTTTCTGCGCGACACTGAATTTTTACCTATCATAATATTTTCACTGTGCATCATGCATTTTTAGTGTGCCACCTGTTCACATTCATTTTTATGCGCGACAATTCCTGGTGAATTTCGCTGCAAAAATTGGGGCTTTTGCTTAACTTTTTCCCCAATTTACCATAGACATTATGCAACTATGAGATTCGTTCAATTTCAACCGATAACACCACTTCAACCTCTATAACAACAAATCATTGTGGGTTGACATTTCTTGAACGAATTTATCCAAAAATCAATTCGCGAATTGAGAATTTTAATTATAAAACTCGCTCCAACTGTTATGGCTTCTCTGTAACTTCAAATTCGACCAATTTCGGGTCTGAATTTGCTAGAAAAGATATTAAAACAATAGTATCTCACCACTTGGCCGAATTTCCCCATTTTCTCATGAATTTAAAAATAGAAATTGGGGCTTTTCCCCAACTCTGCCCAATTGTTGTTACTTTTTTACCATGGACGCTCTACAAACTGAAATTTGGCCACTTCGAAATAAATCCTCTGTGACATTTCACTTCAACTCAACTTGTTTGGCCCATCCAAGCTCAACGTTGAAAATTGAATCTCTGATACCAATTTGTAACGTCCCTGACCATCCATGTCGGGCCACGCTACACCAGAGAACTCTTACTGTTCTCTCTGCGGAACATACTATAACATACCCAGTATCCAACTGAGTTATGCCACATAATTTTTTTTTTCCGAACTACATGCAATTAAGATACATACACACAGAACTCTTGCAGAAACATTATATATAAAACATGAACATACAAATACATCTCTAAACACATGGATTCACACTGAAATGAAAGTAAACATATACATGCAACATATACAGGAAATACCCATAAAAATAAACACAGTTATAACCACACATATGACAACCCATAAAAATAAGCATGTAAATAATAATGCAGCATGTAAATTTATCACACAATTGACACTTATCTTGGTAATAATGTCACCAACTGCGTGCAGACCTTCCACGAACCTCCCAGCCTTAGACCACACTGTTCATCACTCTCAACAGTGAGTCACCCCCGAGATGGGACTAAACTCCACCCAGGTAAAGTGATTCCTAACCAGGCTAAAGACTCATAGACAATAGGAAAGACTCTGTCTCATGTGCCAACTTAAACTAACAGCCTACAGTCCCTCATTCCCCACATGTATGTCCCACCTAGGAAGTGTGCCCCTTCTCTGCTCAATAGTCCTTCGGATGCCCCACTTCCTTTCCGGGCTTCAGCAACAGGTCGGATAGGAAGTCTCAGAGCACTGTAGCTGCATTTTATCACCTTCAGGAAATCAATTCCCAACAATTCTCTCACTCAGAGAATTTCTCATGGGCCTGACAACCCACCTCTTCAATATCCCATGGCCCTGACAACCTGCTTCTTCAATCCATCTCCCAAGCTAACCAGCTACACCCTCCCAAAATGGCAATGGATACAGGTTCAGGTACAATCATGAAGGTACGAAAGATAGCTCAATGGGTGTGTGCATGCTCATGGATGATTGACTAGATGACTAAATGATAGAAGGAATGATGGGAAGAATGATGGAAAAGCTGATAGGAAATGAACTAAGTCCCAACAATATGTATGCATGTCCCCAACTTGACACTTGTCATGTTGGGAGCTACTTTGGTCCACTTGTCCCCAACTTTAGAACTTAGGATAAAATAATTATCCATACTTTATATTTAACAAATATTAATATAATATTACTTTTTGGCTTAATCTCCCTAGATTGTCCCCTTTCCTTAACTTAGCCCCTCCCTTTCCCTAACCAGTGGAGTTTAGTCCCCCATCTCTTTTATCATGGTCGGTCTACACGCAACGATGTATTTTATATTAATAATGAGACATATACAAAAATAGGCGCACTGGCCTTTAACATCTAGGCTCTCTGGCCTAATCAAAACATAAGCATCCTATCTTATAATAACTAGCTCACCAGCCTATAAAACATACCATATACACAGAGGCTCGCTGGCCTCACAATCGCACGTAGTTAAGATGTTGTGCACGGTATCCTAGAATGTGCACACTTCATCATTTCACTATGCAGTACATGCACGCACTATTCCATGAAAGGTGCATACAAAATGATGTCAGACAACTCACCAGCTTAAGTACATTTTCATTTACATTTACAATTGGGTTCGGCCTTAGGGATATTACATAATACAAGCTAGTTTGGGATCCTCCCAACTTTACCATCTATAGGGTTCTTGTGTTCACATAGAGGGATGATACTTGGACAATTGTAGTAGACAGGAGATATTGGAGTATTGGGACCTTTCCCTTTGATACTTGGAGACTATGTGTCATGGATTCCCTATCAGTTGGTGACCACATAGACTTATCTATGATGTCTGCTATTAGAGCGGGGATATAATGGGTGGGCATGATCTTCGATGGTGGATGTGATACTTTGAGGCATTACATATTGTGGACACAAAGTGGGCATGATGGTCGTTAGACTATGATCAGAGTGGCACAACATCAACGTGGTGGTTCCTTTATGAGGATAGCTTGGGACCCTAGGATTTTAGTAGGATACAGTACAAGAGTTGACACGAAGGTGAGGGATAATTTTTTGTCTAATGATATTGGTCCCCTAGTAGAGAATTACATTAATGGGTTGATTGGATTATTCCAGCACCAAGTGTCCTTGCTTACTAGTGATTTTCAGGAGGCCTCTAATGTTAGTGCATTATCAAACCATGCCTTGAGCGGAGGATGCTTGACATATTACAGGGTGGTTTGGAATCTTGGTATCATTTTCAATTTTAGTCTAGATCAGCCAATAGAGCATCATGTCATGATAGCATTGATTGAGGACAAGAAATCTTTCGGAAGGGAGGACTTGCCATGTCCCCATTTTTTAGTCCTCCGGTTTTGTAGTAGAAGGGAATCACATGGCTTGTTAGTGGAGAAATATGAGAGAAAAGGGGGTCATTTAATGTCACTTAGTTAGGAGATATTATATTATTAAAGTGACATTAGATAAGGTAAATTACATTTAGATTAATAAGTTACTTAATTATTATTAAAGTGACTTTTAATCCTAAAGTGAGAATTGGAGAGAAAATAAGGGTTATATTTGATTTAGTAAAAAAGGGGAAAGTTCTAAAATATTGATTTAGTCAAAAAAGAGGAAAAATCTAGAAGGTGTGGAGGAAGGATCTATAAGGGTTGGAAAAGTATAAAATAAGGATAACCCCTCACTTCTCATTATTATGATTTGATATCTTATTGAGTTCTCTTATAGCCAACATTTTCATTGGGGTTTTGGGAAAAACCCTTCCACTATTGGTTTGGTTTCAGTGGTGCAATATCCAACCTAGCTAGACAAGAGGGGAATCCTTCCAGGATTTCCTTCGACCTATACAAGAAGGAGGAGGATCCATACAGGATTTTCATTAGAGATTCACTTGGGATTTTGCTTACTATTGGAGGGATATTGTGGTACGCAAGAGGATTATTGTAATGTTTTAACGAGTCTGAGCTCAGATAGTTATGGGTTTCCAGAGGGTGTGGATAGATCGATTTTAGGGAATACTCATTGGTCAAGTTAGGGTTGTCCCACGAGGCCCCTATAGACTCCTTCCAGTTGTCCTACGAGGACCTCTACGGATTGGGATTGTAGCAGTTTTTCAGATTGAGCTTACAAGGGGCTGAGGATAGGGTTGGAAGGTCGCTTGCAGAGGGGTACAAACAAAACATAGCAGTTTCAAGGATAGTAGAGTGGAATCATTCCAGGTTTCTCTTGTGTTGTTCTATAGTGGTTTGTGTAGCTACCTGGAATTCATTATATGTGTGTTCTGCAGCTGTTATTACATCCATTAGATGTCATTATATTGGTTTGTGATTTTACCATTCATAATAAATATCCCATGGTATCTTCTCTATTTTCTGTGTAATGAATGTATAGTACATGTTTGACAATATTATTCAATGAGAAATCCATTTGATAGAAGTTAACAACCCATTCACGCAAGAAGAAATAATCGATTTGTGATAGAAAACATAATTTCCCCTCCTGGCCTAGTTTGGTACATTAAAACATGGGCCAATAGCCAGTAATTTGGACATACAACAAACAAGAAAAACCTAGAGTCCACCTTAAATACAAAAACATGACCCTGAAAATAGAAACACAAGAAGGAGCACATTGAAGAAGGCCCAACATGGATCCAAGAGGTGTGTTGACAACAACAATCCATTTGAGGAATTCTCTAGTGAGGGAGATGAAAGCTCCAAGGGATTAACCAGTAATGGGACCAGTTCACCTTCTCAAATAAGAAGGAAGAAGAGAAATCACTCCAAGAATCAAGGCCCTGAGGATTTTAAGAAAGCCAAACCACCCACCTTTGATGGGGAAATTGAAAAGGGGGAAGAAGAAGAAGTTTGGATTCTTGGTTTAAGTAAGTATTTCAAAGTCCATGACTACTCTGAAAACTTTAAAGATTGAATATCCATTTTCAACCGGAATGGAAAGGCCTCTATCTAGTGGGAGGACCTTATAAATGTGAAAGGAATTCAAGAGAATAAGCTATCATGGAAACAATTTGAGAAATATTTCAAGAAGAAGTACATGTCCAAAATGTACTATGATGAAAGGACTAAGGAGTTCTATGAACTCAAGCTAGTAAAACTCACCATAGATTAGTATATCAACGAATTTTTGGAATTATTGAAGTATGTGCCCTAGATAAAGGAAGAAAAGGTGAAGATGCAGTGATTCCTTAGTGGGTTGCCTCAATCCTTTCAAGAAAAAAATGAGTTCAATGAATCTAGGACTTTAAAAGACACCATTTGAAAGGCAAGGTATTGTTATGAGCAACTCAAGCACAAGGAAGAACCTCATACAAATTGGAAGAAGAAATGTAAATTGGGGTTCAAGAAGAAGGGGTTTAAACCCTCAAAATTTAAGAATCATGGGAAAGGCCCTAGGATGAGGCCTCCCACTAAGATTGTATACCAATGGAATTTTCCATCTCAAATTGGAAATAATCCCTTTGGATCAACCTCATGAAATATTGATAATGAAAATAAAAGAACCCTTGAAATGTTGCGGGTGTGGAGAGGAACATTTTCTGAGGTACTACCCACATAGGAAGAAAAATAGTAGGAGGCTTTACAACATCCAGGGAGCTACTACAGTCAATGATGTGGCTAGGAGCATGCCACAGATTCATGTAGCCCTGGAAAATAGACAACCAGATCACCAAGTTTTAGTGGTGGAGATGGGAGGCATGATTTCCAACCATCTTATCTCCATTTTAATTGACCCTGGTTCTAATTTAAGTTATGTTTCCCCTCAAATTGTTGAGATATGTAAACTGCAACAAGTAAGCCATGCTAAACCATGGCTGGTATAGCTAGCCTCTAGAACAAAAATAAAGGTAACAAAATTCATACCAACATGCCAATTCATTATGAAGATCCTATCTACCCAAGCAACATTAAAATATACTTCCTCTAGGATCTTATGATATGTTGATTGGTATGGACTGGTTGGCTTCCCATAAGGCTAAGTTGGATTGTTACAATAAAACATTATAGTGTGAATATGAGGAAGGGAAGAAAAGGATTCTACAAGGAATCCAAAATCATGTCTCAATAAGACAAATATCATCCCTTCATGTGAATAAGTGTTGCATAAAATAATTTCCCTTATATGAAATACAAGTACTGAACTTGGTATAGGATAGTAAACTAAAACTAGGAGAACATCCCATATTAAGAGAGTACAAAGATGTATTCCCTAAATAGGTACCGGGTTTACCTCCAAAAGGAGGCATTGACTTCTCAATAGAGTTGATGCTTGGAGCAGTGCCAATGTCTACGACACCCTATAGGATGAGTACACCAGAGCTAGTTGAGATCAAAATGCAGCCGAAGGATATTTTAGACAAAGGTTACATTCAACCTAGTGTTTCTCCTTGGGGATAACCAACCCTATTTGTAAATAAGGATGCCACACTCAGTTTTTTCATAGACTACCATCAAATCAAAACAACGACGGCTAAGAATAAGTATCCCTTACCAATAATTGATGACTTGTTTGACCAGTTAAGGGGTGTTGCAATTTTCTCCAAGATTGACTTGAGGTCTGGATACCATCAAGTCTAGATCAAGGATTAAGACATCCACAAAACAACCTTTAGAAAAAGGTATGGGCACTATGAATTTTTGGTGGTGCCATTTGAGCTTACCAATGCCTCAACCACCTTCATGTGTTTGATGAACAATGTACTCAAAAAGTTCTTCGGAATATTTGTGTTGGTTTCCATTGATGATATCCTAATTTATTATAAGAGTAGGGAAGATCATGAAGAGAACATCAAGTTAGTGCTTCAAGTGCTGAGAGAGCACAAGCTCTATGAAAATCTTATCAAGTGTGACTTCTTCCAAAATCAATTCCATTACTTAGGCCATGTAATATCCAAGGAAGGAGTGGCAATTGATACTGACAAGATCAAGACCATTATGGAAGGACATCAGATCTTTCATGGGCCTAGTAGGATACTATAGGATGTTCATAAAAGGGTTTTCAAAGATTGGTCACCCAATCATCGCTCTTTAGAGAAAATGAGTTAAATTTGTCCAGACAATAGGGTGTGAGGAAAGTTTCCAATAGATGAAACATATCTTAACCAATACCCTAGTGTTGAAAATTTCAAATCGAAATAAGGACTTCCTTGTGTGTATATATGCCTACAAGGAAGGACTAGGAGGAGTACTCATGTAGGAAGGACATGTAATCTATTATGAATCTAGAAAATTGAATGAAAATGAAATAAATTATGTGACCCATGACCTGGAGGCAGTGCTTTAAAAATGTAGAGGCACTACCTCCTAGGTAGAATATTTGTACTTATGGAAAACCATACTGGGATGAGGTATTTGTTTGGCCTGCCCAATCTCAATGCTAGACAAGCCAAGTGGATGGTTGTCATCAGTGAGTTTGATTTTGAGATCAAAAAAATTGAAGGGAAGATAATATATTAGTAGATTCGCTAATTAGAAGCATGCAGGTGATTCACATGGCATCTATAACAACTTTTGATTCAGACATTAAATAAAAATTTATAGGTACGTAGGAAGTAGATGGATTTTTCGAGAATGTAAAGGAATATCTAGAAGAAGATCCCACTAGGATAAAATATGAAGGATATCAACTGATGAATGATGGCTTTCTAGCTTACAAATACATGTTGTATATCCCAACTTGTGGCGACTTGAAGAGGTTCACCATGGACGAACTACATAAAAGACCATATATTGGTCATCCTAGTTACCCAAAAATGATCACAACCACTAAGAGATTGTTCTATTGGCCAGGGCTAAAAAAGGACATAGTTGACTACTTATCCATATGCTCGGAGTGTTAGTAGGTTAAGGTGGAGCACAAGCACCCAACATCCCTTGCCAATCCCAGAATGGAAATGGGAAACCATATCCATGGGTTTCATCACTGGATTTCCTAAATTAATCAAACAAAATGATGCCATCATGGAATTTGTGGATAGGTTGACCAAGGTCGCTCACTTTATCCCTGTAAAATCAACCTGCAAGGAAATTGATATTGCCAATATTTTTATGAAAGAAATATTTAGGTTTCATGCAATACCTAAGGAAATAATATCATATAGAGATGCAAATTTTACTTCTAATTTTTGGAAGTCTCTTTTTGATGGATTTGGAACTAAATTGTTGTTTAGTACAACCTACCACCCTCAAACTGATGGACAAATAGAGAGGGTAAATCAGGTGTTAGAGGACATGTTAAAAATGCATGTGATGCATCAACCCAAGAAATGGGAAGAATATCTACCACTGGTAGAATTTTCCTACAACAATGGCCATCAAAAGTCATTGAAGATGAGTCCCTTTGAGGCTATTTATGGTAGATAGTGAAATATTCCAATCAACTGGGAAATTCTAGTGGACATAATCACACTTGGGCCATATATGTTAAAGGAAATGGAGCACCAAGTAACTCAAATAAAACAAAATCTAAAATTATCCTAGGACAAGAAGAAGATTTATGTAGATAGAAACAAGACTCCCAGAGAGTTCAAATTGGGGGGTCATGTATATATCTGAATCAAACCAAGAAGAATTTCCTTGAGAATGGGAACTTGTGCTAAACTAGTACCTCGATTTTATGGACCTTTTGAAAATTTTGAAAGAGTGGAACTTGTATTCATACAGCTTATTTTGACCTCCCACAGTCAAAGAACATGATTTTTTCCACATTTCCTTACTTAAGAAATGCATACATGATCCTACTCATATAATTTACTGGTCTATGATCCAGGTAGAACCCAAAGGATAATTTCTTCCAGAACTAAGATGTATACTGGACAAGAAAGAGATCCCACTCAGGAACAAAACTGTTGTACAGGTCAAGGTGCATTGGAGACATTTTTCCACAGATGAAACTACATGGGAAATGGAGGATGCCATGAAGCAAACATATCCATTTATGTTTTATAATATGCATAAGAAATAAAAGTGACAAGTAGAACATCAAGGACAATGTTCCTTTAAGGGGGATGGGATTGTAATACCCCTATTTCTCCCCGTCTATAAATGTAACTGTGACTATTGATAAGAATAAGGATAAATTGATTATGTGTGAACTTTGAAAGAAAAATAACCTTTGAAGGAAAGTGATGTAAATTTATTTACATTTTAATATATATATATATATATATGAAAAATGTTGAAATGTTGGATAACTGTTGAGGGTGATGGCTACACAGGTATGATGTCATCAAAGGGAATAGTGAGGAGGGAACCAGTGATGGTTGAGATGACCCCTTCCAGACCAGTACTATGTTGGTTTATAAATTCTCAGACCTATAATAGTCTTTCTGTCCCAGAAAGGTTAATTACCAGTCAGGTTGGTAGTTGGGAGGTCGAACTCAAGAGTCAAGGAAGGGATGGGAAAGGTACCCATCTGGAAACTTCCTGACTTGACACACAAAATATTGTTGAGGAAGGAAATAGAAGAAGAAGGATATGGTCGTAAGGATATAGGAAATCAAAGGGAGACATAATAGCACACAAATGGTTTTGGGGGAGACCTGAAAGTGTGATCATTTTCTTTGGTTCAAAATTAAATATAGAAGAAGGGTAAAAATGCACCTTTTTGTGTTTAGTAACTACTGGAAGTGTCTTCAAACCAAGATGATAAATGGGGTTGTAGAGAAGATTAGTGGTTGAATGAGCAATCACAATAGGCTCCCTTGCTTGGTGGATTGAGGACTGGTTTTCCAGGTTCCTGTAGGAGAAGGAGAGTAACCTTTATCCCTTATCATTGCAGAGCAAGAAGATAATCCTCTCATGAAATCATACTCTGGCTTGGGGGTGGTCATCTATAGTGGTTATTAGTGGAGTTGTTCCTATGTTTGGGTGCAGAGTGGCACACCCATCAATAGTTTCCATTATTTCCTTATTTACAGATAAGTATCATACTCATTTTCTATATCAAATTGGAATATAGGGTTAGAATGGTTTGTAATATGATTGCTAAAATGAATGCATGACTTATAATTTTTCCATGTATTCCTGGAAAAGACTTGCGTAATTGAATGTATTATATTTTCATGAAAGTTCTATTGTGATTACTTATTGGTTGTCTCGGTCCTTAGGAAAAGTTATTGTAATTAGTTATCTGTGACAGACTTGTGTACATAGTAAATATAGAACTATGTATAAATATATTCATCTGTGCATGTAAATATATAAGCCTCTCTAGTGTTTTAAGTTGAAAGGATGAAACTACATGCCTGCCTATCATATGCACTAGTTGTTCATGTATAAATATGTATATATCGTGCATCGGGATTCCTGAAGTAAATAGGTCCCTTTGGATGGGATGAAATGAAGTTATATGGGAAATTATGGAGTAAGAGAGGAGCTCCTAAAAACTCGGTAACTTTGAAAAGGAAATTCAAAAGTCCCTGAAATTGCCAAGTCCTTAATGAGACCTTTTACCTAGATACAACCCATTTTTACACCGGGGTGGATTCTTAGTCATCGATCTGGTGCAATATACAGATCCTAACCCTTCATCAAAGAAAATAGGTACTAAAACGACATGGAACTTCCATCCATTAGAGAGGGGCTTAGGATAAATATGGACCATTGGATCTATTACGGTGTTTATTGTCGACATCTACTGGTTGGAATGGTCGAGATGATAGAAGTGGAGGCACTCCGATGGAGAGGAATCTGAGAGATAATTGGGACCATTGATCGATATAGAGATGAGATTAATTCTCATATGTAGATATTCGTAGGGCCTCATTCAAGTGAGGCTAAGAGAGGAAGTGGCATCACATCGACAAGAATGACACATGTCAGTCCGCGACTGGTGGAAAAGATCAAGAGTGAACCTACAGAAGTCCTCTTTCATGGGTTAAAGTGAATCCAGACCATAGATCCTATGAAGGGGGTAAATATCTACCTTACATCGAAGGGAACATCCTTCATATTTTTCTAGGGAAAGGGACTCCGACAAGAGGGCCCTAGAGAGCATCATAACTGTCAATTTCATTAAGGGTGATTTCGGTCGATTATAATCGTTGGTTCCATCGCTATAAGTAACATCATATTTTGATGGTTGGAGTGACCCTAGGATGCTGAGGTGTAGGAACTCTGACAGGAAAGGAATCTAAGAGGTGATCATGACTATAGAGTGGGTAGAACCTGAGGAGAAAACATCAGTTATTGGATTTATAAAGACCCATATCAAATGGGAGTAAAATATTTCTATCATATCTTGCTGGAGTGGAATGTCAATGTGGAAGTTTGTGTGTTCATTGGAATGAAACATGGTGAAGATTGATTGGAAAATGGGTTGAGTGTGGGCCCAATTAGCCAAGAAAGGCCTTATATTTTGGCTCTGAACTGCAATATTTAGTTCTAAGGGTTGAGAAATCTCAACCATCCATCAGGAGGGAGTTTGTTGATGTACATTATAAAACCAAAGGGAATGGACTCTAAATGGTGGGAGTCTGAGAGTGAATGTGGGTTGTAGATTTGAGAACCAGTGAGATTGAATCCTGGTCATGGATTTCATGGGCCTCGCCTGGTCAAATCCTTGAGAAAGGTGACATTGTATTGAAAAGGATGATATAACCCAAAAAAAGCGCAAAGGCCAGGTGTCAGCACCTGGAAGGGCTTTCCAGTAGCCAGTGACAATGAGGATTCCATGTCAAAATACATGGACAGTACACATGTCAAGTGGAATTTATTCCATGTGTAAAAGTGTTTTTGCATTCTCAGGGGGGGAGAAAATTAATGTGGACTAAGCTCCATGTGTCATGAAAGGTGGAAGAATTATGTAGGACCATGTGCCATAGGTGCCAGATCAACTACCCTTTAGAAATCCACTTATGTGAGACAAGGGGGAGTGAAGTCACAATGATGTAAGGTGACAACGTGTCTAGGGAGGGACACGTGAAATCCCTTCATTAGTGGTAAAAGACCTGGTAGGACCCCATTGGCATAGAATATTTGGAATAGGAAGATATATTCTAGCCATCAGATCTATTGGAGGAGATATTTTGATCATCCATCGGAAGGTATCGATTGGAGTGTCCTTGGATAAGGCGCTCCAATGGGGGGACCCCACAGAGAAATCTTATCCATATGTCAGAGCCCGAATGAGAGATAATCAAGATCGTAGATCTCATAGGGTCCCATCTAGGTGAGACCAAAAATAAGGTGATGACCTACTGTCAAGGATGACATCACACGCCCAATGAGGAGTGGACATATGTCGATACCCAGGTGGATGAAACCTTGTCCTCAGTGGTAATATGCATAGCCACATCAGTTCATGTGTTAAATCGTAGTTCATTCCAAGTGTTATCCGAGAATGATCAAGGGTCATCGATATTAGTAGGCCCCACTTAAGTGGAGCCTAGAGTGACAACGAAAGGGTCGTTAACTTCTGGGTAAGACAAAAACTCTAAGGAAGTCAGAGCGCTTGATTATCGACTCTGAGGACTGTGGGATCCCGCAGAGTATGCAAGGTAATGGTATGATGGTCAGAGCAGAATGTGTCTCTGCGAATTCGATGGTGAAGAAAAATCCACGTAACTAGACTCATTGGCATAGGGAGATTGATAGACTAGGTGGAAAGTTCCACGCTAGACTCCAAGTGAGTGTCACATTAGATAGTATAAGTTTCGGAGAGACACATGGATGTCGCATGGAACTGGGTGGATTTTGGACCATTAAATACTTAATAATCTTTTGAAGTTCATAACTTTTGATCTAGGGATCGGTTTTGATCATGGTGATTTTCGTTAGATAACTCTTGATGAGATAAAGACGATGGAGACCTTTATAAGGGGCTTTGAGATGATTCAAAAAAGAAGAAATTTTGACACCCCATCCCTTAAAGGGTACTTAGGAGGTTGGGAGTCTTACAACCTCGAGCAGTGGAAGCTAGATGGAAAAATGGAGGGATAGACTCAAAGGGGGATCTTCCACCTTGGGTTTCTCTAGCATTCCCATTTGCATTTGGAAATTGCAACGAAAGTGGAAAGGCGGGCGAGTGCTAACAAAAGTTATTGTTTTTTGTGTAGGTTTGAGGGAAATCTTGGCTCTGTGCAACGTGAGGTGTTTTTTTTATGGCTCTTAAGAACAATGACCACGCGATAGTCTAAAAGTGGTTAGGGGAATTATAGTAGGATGTGAGGGGCGATGGATTCACCCTTGACGTTTGGTATGGTGGCTCAAACTAGAGCAGCACGAGAAGCTTGGGAGGCAAGGACCCATTTTCACAACCTCTGCATGGATTCTGAGAAGCAAGAGGTGGATAAAGTGGAAGAGTTTGTGCACAAGAAGCGAAGACAAACCTCTGAGGATGGAATTCTAGAAGAGGTGAAGAATTGGGTTCCTGACCCGGTCCTCTCACACACTTGAGATACCAAGTATTTCAAGTTTGTTGAAACACACTGGATAGTTAAGGATATGGTGGGATAGGAATTGGAGAAGCAACAAGTAGAGAATAGGGCCACCTTTCATTCAATTCACATTTTCGAGGGTAAGTTCAAGCTACTGTGCAAAGCGTAGTTTGAGGTCTGGTTTAGAGTTCATCAAGAAGGAGAACTAGGATTGTCGTAAATCTAACCAGAGGGAACTTCCAGCTCAGAGGGGACCAAAGAACATCCGATCATAGTGGATGACAACCCACCAATTGTAGGGTTTGATCAAAAGGATGTTAATAGCAAGGAACCTCTCAACCATGCAACATGATGACATGTTTGAGGCCTAGTTTATGATTTTCTTTGAGATTTCTAGCTTTACAGTCATGGGGGAATTTTTAGATATATCTCCAATTTGAATTACTTTATGTCTATGTTTGAAGAAATTATAGACACTCTTAGTTTCAGTAGCATAATAGTAGTTATGTCAATGATATAAACTGATGATCTAAATATTTGATCAAGGGTCTGCTTTCATGCATCACAGCGCCCCTCGTAAAATGCTTGTATTCTTTTTACTGTAAATAATAGAAAATGTTACACCCTTTTTTTTCTTACAAAAAAAAAACAAATTGAAATTGAAATTGACATGTGCACTAAAATCAATGCATTAGAAATTGACATGTACAATGAAATCAACAATTTGGTATATGAATATTGAATAGAAATAGAAATTGACATGTACACTGAAATCATGGGATTATAAATTCAATGGAAATAGAAATTGACATGTAAACCGAAATCAATGAATTAGAAATTAATATGAACAATGAAATCAATGCATCTAGAAAATTGGCACATACACTCAAATCAATGCATTTATTTTAGTGTATATTTTTCATCATTCAACATAATTTGTTACTTTATTTCTATTCAAGTTATTCCTTGTGTAAATCTTGAAGTATACCTCTAAATAATACTCTCTATGCTCTCAACAAATTGAGTAAAATGAGGAAATTGAGTAAATTTAAAATGATCAGATTCATCTTAGACATATACATACACATAATTTTGATCATTTACAAATTGTGCCACTATACTAAAAAATGAAGAAGACAGACTGGGATTGATCCTTCTCGATAATACTCTCTATACTTTAAACCAAATTAGGAAAGTGATTAAATTTCAAATGATTAAATTAATCATAGACATGTACATATACAAAATGTTGATAGTCCCAAGGGTTAGCTCAAGTGGTATTGATTCTGACCTGAGATATCTCTCTGATCCAGATTATTTTGAGCATGAAATGAAGGTGGAAATATAATAAGTAAATACAAAGACATATTTCCGGAAACACGGAGATACAATAATGCACAATTTTTATTAATGAAATAAATGTACACAAACTATAAAAATACAAAGTGAATGAACTCGCTAGAATGGTGGCAGCTTATCTATGAGAAGATATGTGATGGATACACTCATTCACAAGAAGATGATGTTTACAATGAGGCTCCAAATTCATTTTTAACATAAATAAAATACAAAACCCTAACCCAAGAAGATGAAATGCCAACAGGTTTGTGGTCCTCGATGGGGGTAGTTTATATGACAACTTCCCGAGGGAAATGTTTTTGCATACAATCTCCATTTGGTGCACTCGATACCTCGTTTGAAAGGTATAGATGAGGAGTAAACATTCCATTTGGCCCAAAATATGCCTTCTACTATCGTCTGGGAACTGTCATGCCTATAAAATCATTGTTTAAGGCCTCCACATTTCCTCGGAAGTTTAGGACTTGAAAAAGTGTAGAAAATTTACCAAAATGGAAAATCCATGTTTTGAGCTACTGGAATAGGTGGGTGTCCACCGATATCCATCTGGATCAATCGTTCCCCTTAATAAGTAATTGTCCCCATTGCATCAAGTTCTCATGGGATATTGTTGGATTACTAAGAGGGAGGGTGAATCAATAATAGAGCAATTTAATCCTTTTTAACCATATAATCCAAGTGTTATATCAATGAAGAATTATCATCCAATAACCACAGAGTAAACAAGCAATTAAAAAATGAACAATCATACACATACACAGTACACCAGTTTTTTACATGGAAACCCAAATCAGGAGAAAACCACGGAATTCGTTTTCTTATATGTCTTGAAGAATTACATTCATTGGAAGCACTAACTTCCTTTGTTTTCCAGCTGCAACTGGAAGGAGGCTCCAACCCCCTAGTTTCTCAGGCTACAACCTAAAGGAAGCTCCAACTCCCCAATTCTCTAGCTACAACCAGAAGGAGGCTACAACCCCATATGTTCTCCGGCTACAATCGAAAGGTGGCTACAACCACCTATCCTTTCCTCGTCCAACCTTCTTGAAGTATAAGTAGAATGATGGAACCACTGTCACACTATCACTATGAGATATACCGTTGTAAACATGTACCAATAAATCTGAACCATGCATCAACCATACATCAACCTGTACCTCAACCTGTAATCAACCTATACCATAAACAAGTGCATCAACCATGCACCAACCTGTACCAAACAACCTATAATCAACATGTACCATAAAAAAGTGCATCCAACCATGTACCAAGTATGTACCAATCATGTGTGTCAACTACTCATCAACTATGACTCATCAATATGTAGCAACATCATCAACTATACACTTCATGTATGTGCCAACTCATCAACTACTTGTCTCAACCATGTACTCAACATGTACCTCAAGAAAAATCCCTCATCAATTTCATCATGCAAATTTGATTTGTAGCTCTGTAATAGACCTGGTGTATATGATCACATTCCTGCAAACCTTCCTTAACTTTAGCAACAAGAGGCTAGCATTTTCATCAAACTTATCTTTAGTCTCAAATGCCTAGTTTTGGATTAGTCAACAACCCTAACTTGAATTAATCATAACTTTGTTCCTATAATGTATAAAGATATGAAACTGATATAAAATGTTATTCGGTGTGTTTTATGCAATTCCTCCAAGTTTCACTACTTGAAACCTCTCAGAAAAGGAGTTATAGCAAAAATGGCATACCTTGTTGAATTGTCGCTTATTCTAGAGAGCGACCTTGTAGAGCGTTCCCTGCATAGAATATTTGTTGAAATGATCTGAAACTATTACAAATCACACTATAGACTGTAACCTAACCAACACATTTGGTTTCACTGAATTTGGATCTATTATGAAGATGTTATGACATTTTTACCCGAAACATATGTTTTTGACTAGTTTCAGGACTAGCCACAAACCCTATTTTCCACAGAGTGTAACTCCAAAAATACAACAACCCACAAGATGAATTTTTTACCACAGATACTTGGATATTTTTTCTCAATGGCATAGAAATTTCACAGTCTGAATCATTATAGAAAAAAGGTTATAGCAAAAATGGTGAGATTACCTGTAAATAACATACCTTAGAAAGCACCATCAAAAAAATGTATCCTTCCTTGCATTTCGACCTTATTTTCTTCACCTTCCCTCAGAATTTTGGCTTAGATATCCTTGGTTACCTCAGAAACCTATAGATATTCAATATGCTCAAATGTATCTAAAATGAGAGATCCTTGCCTCTTATTTATACTCTCCAATTAGCTTCCTTAAAAACATCTTCTAGGTCACTTGGCCCCACTTTCCTTATTTTAGGGTTAACCCACTTCTAATTTCTCCATCAAATTTATTATTGAAATAATTTATTTTGTATTCACTTTGAATTATAACACACTCATTACTTCACTTTATTATTTACCTTTTAAAATCTCTTAAACCACTTTGACTACTTTGACCTTTTGGGGCTTCTAGATGACATATGAGGGTCCTCCAACTTCGTAAGGCCATAACTCTCAAACCGTGAGGAGTTATGTGAAGTTCCACATGACACCAAAAATGGAATGAAATATACTATCCATATAGAATAGTATTATCTAAAAATATATCATAACTCATACCATTACCCATCAAACAAACATGGGTCCATTACCCAAACCTTGGAGTCTCCAACTTCTCATGGCCATAACTCTCTAACCGTGAGGGGTTATGTGACGTTCCACATACCACCAGAAATGGCATGACAAGAAATATCCATCTAGGATAGTTTCCCTGACAAATTCATTTTCCTTCATCTCATTATTCCACAATTAATCATGAGTTCTCTTACTCCACAAAGCGTCTTCTCGTGAGGGCTTTCACCATAGGGGGGCCACTTTGGAGTTCATCCATATTTACTTCTTATCAACCATGACAAAAAAATAATGAGTCATATTTATATCAAACAATATTGGGTCCATTACCCAAACCTTTGTGCTACGGGGCTTTCTTCAAGGGTTGACATCAATGAAAACCAACCTTAATCAACAATATCCCCCTTTGGCATTGATGGAAACACTCTGATGCAATACTGAAATCATATCACTCATGCTCCCTTTGGAACCACACCTCTGTCCTCTGGATCTGATAAATCTGCTCCCCCTGGAACCATGCCTCTTTCCTCTGCATTTGACAAATCTCTCCCCCTTTGTCATCAATGGCAAAGGTATCTTTCCATCTGGGGATGCTCCCCCTAACCGAACTGTCCTCTTATGGTGCTTCCTCATGTACATCTAAGACATATAAGATAAGCATTCAAAAAGAATTCATTTTGGAGTAGAAATAACTTAAAGTCTTTGGTGAAGATATTCAAAGGCTTCCTGTGGAAGTGGTTTTGTAAAGATGTCTGCCACTTGTTCTTTTGTTCCCACATATTGAACTCCGATGTTCTTTTCTGCAACCTGTTCCCATAGAAAGTGATACTTGATTGGAATTTCCTTCATCTTGGAGTGCATCACCGGGTTTTTTGAGATATTGATGGCACTTGTATTATCACAATATATTGGAATGGTCTCATCATACTCAACCTATATATCTGTCAAAGTTTGTTTCATCCAAAGAACCTGTGTACAATATGATGTTGCTACAATATACTCTGCCTCAGCTGTAGATAGAGATATTGATGATTATTTCTTGCTCATCCATGATATTAAACACTCTCCCAGGTAGATCATTGCTCCATTGGTGCTTCGTCGGTCATCAGTACAGCCTACCCAATCTACATCTGTGTAGGTAATTAGTGATAGATCCTTTCCTTTTGGATACCATAGCCCAAACTCTTATGTTCCTTTGAGATATCTGAAAATCCTCTTCACTACTAATACATGTGATTCCTTTGGTGCTGCTTGAAATCGTGCCACCTGTCTAACTACTTGCATTACATCTGGTCTGGATGTTGTCACATACAATAGGCTGCCAATCATTGACCTGTATTTCCTTTGATATATAAACTTTGAATCATCATCTTTGCTCAACTTGCAATTGGTTTGCATGGGAGTGACAATTGGTTTGCAATTTTCCAGTCTGAACCTCTTTAGCATTTCTCTGATATACTTGGTTTGAGAAATAAAAATTCCTTGGTTGCTTTGATGTATATCTAGTCCTAGAAAGAAGGATAGTTCTCCAAGTAGCGACATTTCAAATTCTTTCTGCATAGCTTTTGCAAATTTTTGGCTTAACCTGTCATCATCACTACCAAAAATAATATCATCAACATAAACTTCAATTAATAAAACATTACCTTGACTTACCTTGATGTAGAGGTTGTTGTATGCACTTCCTTTTCTGAACCCTGCCTGTTGCAGATACTTATCCAGTCTGGAGTACCATGCTCTAGGAGCCTGTTTTAGACCATACAAAGCCTTCTTTAATTTACGCATATAATCTGTGTTCTCTGAAAACTGAAATCCTTCTAGTTGTTCAATATAGACTTCTTCTTCAAGTTCCCCATTCAGAAAATATGATTTTAGGTCCATTTGATATACTTTAACATTTTTGGAGCATGCATAAGCTAAAAGAAAATAGATTACTTCCATTCTAGCAACTGGGGAAAATGTCTCTTCAAATTTGATCCCTTCAATATGAGGATATCCTTTACATACCAATCTAGCTTTGTTCCATGTAACTTGTCCATCTTCATTTAATTTATTCCTGATAACCCATTTTGTGTCGATCAAATTCTTATTTTTTGGTCTTGTAACCAATTCCCAAGTGTCATTTTTCTCTATTTGATCCAATTCTTCATCCATGGCCTTATTCCAAAATTCATCCTTGTTGGCTTCTTCAAAACAGTTTGGTTCAATTGTAGATAAGAGTGCTAGGTGTGTTTGTTCCAATGAGCGGATTCTTTTTCTAGTCTCAACTCCTGCATCATTGTTTTCGATAATCTGATCTGAAGGATGATTCTTCTGTACTCGTTTACTGGGTGTCTTTGGAGACACTTGTTGAACTTGCTCTTTTGTTTTTTTCGGATTCTCTTCATCTTCCTCTTCTACTTCCTTTTCATCTTCTGCTTCTTCTTCATAAGGTTGTTCCATTGATTCATTTTCTTCTTCCTTTGTTTCTGTTCTGCCTATTTCATTAATTGTTACGTTGATGTTTTCCACAATTTTGTTCAATCTCAGATTGTAACACTTGTATGTTTTCCTTGTACTTTAGTAACCAAATCGTACTCCTTTGTCCACACGAGAGTCAAAATTTATCATTATTCCATCTTATCTTTTGATGTATCATTTTCTTCCAAAAACTTTGAAGTGCTTCACATTTGTTGGTCTTCCTTTCCATAGCTCGTAGGGAGTTTTGTCAGTGTTGTTTCTGAGCATTACTCTATTTAGAATGTGAACTATTGTATGCACTGCCTGTTTTCAAAAAATATCTTTCAATTTGTAATCCATTAGCATTGTTTGATCCATTTCCTGTGTAAATATCATCCATTACGATAATGTTCCTTTATCTATGAACCACTCTCTGAAACAACCTATGAATCCATGCTCTCGTCCACTATCATATATCTATCCAAACCTGCTAAGTGTTCTTACAAATCCATCTCTGTCCATATTGTCCAAGACTCTACTTGCACACCTGTCCATAATGCTAACCCATTTATCATTATACTATCAAAATGTACTTTTGCTAACGGATTGCTCTGAATCTGTCTTCTCAAACTCTGCAAGCTGCTCCAAGGATGGTTCTTTGGTCTGTCACAGCTATCGCATAGACTCCCCTTGTCTAATATTCATATTGCTTGGGAGTCTCTAAGTCGTATGGCTCAGAACAATTCCTGCTCTGATGTGTATTCATCATCATCTTCATTGGTAGATTCATCATCATTTTCATGGGTAGATTCATTATCTCTTTGAGCTCTGACTTCTTTCTTTCTATCTATGGATTCATCTTTCACTACAATGCCTGAAAGTACAATCTCTTGAACCTGTTCCTTATTTACTTGCCCTTCCTTTATTTGAGTTATTTTCCAAACCTTTATGTATCTGACATCTTTCTTTTTCTCTGTAGAATTTTCTTCATCTTGTTTTATTTCCAATCTTGCGATCTCTGGTACCTGGTCTTTGTTCACTTATTCTTCTTGTTTTCTTATCCATACTTTCTTATATCTAATATCAGTATTCTCTTTCATGGAAGTATCAATCATGCTTCGACAATCACTGGCTATGTGTCCATAGTTATGACATTTGTAACACTTAATGTTACGTGTGGCCACGTAGCCACTTCTTGCTTGAACATTTCTTTTATAATCCCTGCAATATTCAACCATATGTCTAAAGTTAGTACAATAAAAAAAATGACCATAAAATAAATTTGCATACCTGGGAGTGAATGATCTTCTTTGTGGCGTAGTCCTTATGAATTTTTTTCTTGATTGATCATGATCATGATTGAAGCTTCTTTGTGACTTGAACATGGATGGTCCCCTTGAATATGTATCTTTAACAGTTTTCGTAGATTCTGGTTGACCATGATTCCTTCCTTTGAGTACTTCTGCATAACTCTTTCTATTTTCTTAATTCTTCTTTTCTAGCAACCTAGAGTGCTTCTTTTCATTCTCTATAACTAATGTGGATGTTTAGCTTGATGATTTTACTTCTCAATGTGACAACTTCTTGTTCAAGCTTCTCAACCTCTTCTTCTTTCTTCATTATCTGAGACTTCAAGACTTCTTTTGTTCTTTTTGCTTCTTCAAGCTGAATTTTTAATGTGATTATTTCTTCTGCAAGTCCTTTCTCTTCTTGAACAAACTCCGCCTCAAGTTGGTTTAGTGTAATGACCATATAATTCTAAACATCATTAAGTGTCCTAAACATTTTAAGAAAGTAAACTGAAACAAAACTTCATAACATGATATTGACTTTTATAGCAACAACTTCAGTAACTTGGATTTATCAATAAATACTAAATTATTTACAGTATGAAATAAATACACAACTTAACAAGTACCTGGATCTGATGCTAATTTATGTTGCCTCCTTGCTTTGCTGCTGCCTTTCTGCTCCCTGCTACACAGATCAACCCTGCCACAAAAAGGAAAATAAATGCCCAAAACTACTGTCCTCCCTGCCAACTAGGAAAACTACCTAGCTCCAGGATATCTACGGATATCCTGGCCCTCTGTGCCCAAAACCTCCATTTCCTGAATCAATTCTGGCCCAACCATTACTCGGTCTTCTAATCTATCCCAACTCAATGGTGTTCTACATGGCCTTCCATACAAAGCTTCGTATGGTGGCATTCCGATGGAACTATGATAACTGTTATTGTAGGCAAACTCTACCAAAGGTAGGTGCTTCTCCCACTGGGTTTGATTATCCATTACATACATCCTAAGCATGTCTTCCATAACTTGATTTACTCTCTCAGTTTTCCCATCTGTTTCCGGATGATAAGTTGTGCTTAAGTTCAATTGAGTCCCCAATGTTGACTGTAAACTTGTCCAAAACCTAGATGTGAATCTTGAGTCCCTATCTGAAATGATCTTTTTAGGTATCCCGTGCAAACGGATAACCTCTCTTATGAACACTTGTGCCACATTAGTAACATCATAAGTGTCTCTAACTGGAATGAAATGAGCACTCTTGTTTAACTTATCCACTATCACAAGAATGGCATTGTGTCTATGAGATGTGAGTGGCCTCCTACAACCACATGATGTTCCTATGTCCAAATGGGAAGTCATCTCTATGGATTTTGTTGTAGGATTTCCACACACATCTCATAGACACAATGCCATTCTTGTGATAGTGGATAAGTTAACCAAGAGTGCTCATTTCATTCCATTTAGAGACACTTACGATGTTACTGATGTGGCACGAGTGTTCATAAGCGAGGTTATCCGTTTGCACGGGATACCTAAAAAGATCATTTCAGATAGGGACTCAAGATTCACATATAGGTTTTGGACAAGTTTACAGTCAACATTAGGGACTCAATTGAACTTAAGCACAACTTATCATCCAAAAACAAATGGGCAAACTGAGAGAGTAAATCAAGTTATGGAAGACATGCTTAGGATGTATGTAATGGATAATCAAACCCAGTGGGAGAAGCACCTACCTTTGGTAGAGTTTGCCTACAATAACAGTTATCATAGTTCCATCGGAATGCCA
>ML783115.1:710445-743370 GCA_009831015.1 Picea engelmannii | reverse complement strand
AGAGTGAAACTTGGAGTGGAATTTACACAGTGCACCGGGGGTTGCTGGGGGTTTTGGGCTCGGAGGGCCAGGATATCCGTTGATATCCTGGGGCTAGGAGCTAACTAGTCGACAGGGAGGACGGTTTTGGGTAGTGTTCTAAAAAAGCGGGAAGGAAGCAAGCGGTGAGAAAATAGTAGCATCAGGTTCAGGTAAGAATTATGCATTGTTTTGAATTAATTTGTTATTAAATCTTATTATATTGACGAAATTGCATACGAATGAGTTAAATTAGTAAAATTTCTTGAATGTTACGGAAGTTACTATTATTTCATTACTGTGTTATGAAATTAGTTAGTTTATCAAAATAAATTGATGTAAAATGTAAATCCAACCATTACACTTTCCTTAAGATGATCTGTCCATATATTCTCTCTCATTTATGTTTCTTTCTTTTGTGCTGCTATGTTGGTTTCCAAACACTGCTTTCGATATTCAAGATTTTCTTTGATCTTTCTAGCTTCTTCTAGCTGAGTTCTTAAGTTCTCGATGACCTATTGGGCTTCTTAAAAAATGTGACAACTTTCCTATTGTTTCATCAATTATTTCTTGAGTTAATTGTTTTCTTCTCTTAGTTCATCTAAAGCACTAATCAATTCTTCTTCATAATTGTCTTCCTTTTAAATTATTTTTCTTGTCTCATTTCCTTCATGGAATTATATTTCAATATGTCCATGTTTTTCACAATTAACACAAAAAAACATACCTCTGGTGATTATGTACTCTTCATCTTCTGAATCTTCTTGACATGGTGAACATAATTCTTCTTAATTTGTTTCTGCATCTTCTTTGACATTTTCTGAATTTGTGATGGGTGAAGAATATATGTCATGTAACTTATCCCAAAGTTCTTTTGTTGATGAACATTTACCAACCTTCTCTCTTAACGGATTAGGTAATCCTTCCCAGATGAAATCCATTGCTATTTTGTTATTTTTCCTCAATTCCTTCTTGGCTGCAGTCTTTGCCCTTTTTGAACTATCATATCCTGTAACAACTGATAGCCAAATATAATGTCCATATGCCTGTAAAAATACTTCTGTCCTTATGCTCCACATCTCATACTTAAAACCATTATGACCATTAAATATTGGTACTCCATTCTCAGAATAATCCATGATCTTCTTCCAGTGTTTAAACTGTTTTCTTAAGGAACCGACTCTGATACCAATTGTTGGATTACTAAGAGGGGGGTGAATCAGTAATAGAGAAATTTAATCCTTTTTAACCATATAATACAAGTGTTACATCAATGAAGCATTGTCATCCAATAACTGTAGAGTAAATAAGAAATGAACAATCATACACATACACAGTACACCAATGTTTTACGTGGAAACCCAAATAGGGATAAAACCACGGATTTTTTTTCTTATATGTCTTGAAGAATTACATTCATTGGAAGCACCAACTTCCTTTGTTTTCCAGCTGCAATTGGAATGAGGCTCCAATCCCCTAGTTTCTCAGGCTACAACTTGAAGGAAGCTCTAACTCTCCAATAATCTAGCTACAACCAGAAGGAGGCTACAACTCCCTATGTTCTCCGGCTACAACCGAAAGGTGGCTACAACCACCTGTCCTTGCCCCGTCGAACCTCTTTGAAGTAAAAGTAGAATGATGAAACCACTGTCACACTATCACTGTGAGATATACCGCTATAAACCTATGCCAATAAATATGAACCATGCATCAACCTGTACCTCAACCTGTAATCAATCTGTACCATAAACAAGTGCATCAACCATGCACCAACCTGTACCAAACAACCTGTAATCAACCTATACCATAAACAAGTGAGTCCAACCATGTACCAAGTATTTACCAATCATGTGTGTCAACTACTCATCAATATGTAGCAACATCATCAACCATACACCTCATGTATGTGCCAACTCATCAACTACTTGTCTCAACCATGTAGTCAACATGTACCTCAAGAAAAATCCCTCATCAATTTCATCATCCAAATCTGATTTGTAGCTCTGTAATAGACCTTGTGTATATGATGACATTCCTGCAAACCTTCCTTAACTTTAACAACAAGAGACTAGCATTTTCATCAAACTTTTCTTTAGTCTCACATGCCTAGTTTTGTATTAGTCAACAACCCTAACTTGAAGTAATCATAACTTTGTACTTGTAATGTATAAAGATATGAAACTTATATACAATTTTATTCAGTGTATTTTATGCAATTCCTCCAAGTTTCACTACTTGTAACCTCTCAGAAAATGAGTTATAGAAAAAATGGCATACCTTGCTGAATTCTGGCTTATTCTAGAGAGCGACCTTGTAGAGCATGCCCTGCATGGAATGTTTGTTGAAATGATTGAAAACTATTAAAAATAATACTACAGACTTTACCCTAACAAAAACATGCGGTTTCCCTGAATTTGGATCTGTTATGAAGACGTTATGACGTTTTTACCCGAAACACCTGTTTTTGACTAGTTTCAGGACTAGCCACAAACCTTATTTTCCACGTAGTGTAACTCCCAAAATACAACGACCCAGAAGATGAATTTTTTACCATAGATACTTGGATATGTTTTCTCAATGGAAGAGCAATTTCACAGTCTGAATAATTATAGAAAAAAAGTTATAGTGAAAATGGTGATATGACCTATAAATAACATACCTTAGAAAGAACCATCAAAAGAATTTATCCTTCCTTGCATTTCGGCCTTCTTTTCTTCACCTTCCCTTAGAATTTTGGCTTATATATCCTTGGTTACCTCAAACACCTATATATATTCAATGTTCTCAAGTGTATCTAAAATGAGAGAGCCTTGCCTCGTATTTATACTCTCCAAGTAGCTTCCTTAAAAACATCTTCTAGGTCACTTGGCCCCACTTTCCTTATTTTAGGGTTAACCCACTTCTAGTTTCTCCATTAAATTTATTATTGAAATAATTTATTTTGTATTCACTTTGAATTATAATACATGCATTACCTCACTTTATTATTTACCTTTTAAAATATCTTAAACCACTTTGACTACTTTGACCTTTTGGGGCTTCTAGATGACATATGAGGGTCCTCCAACTTTGTAAGGCCATAACTCTCAAACCGTGAGGAGTTATTTGACATTCCACATACCACCAGAAATGGAATAACATGTATTATCCATATAAAATATTATTATCTGAAAATATATCATAACTCATACCATTACCCATCAAACAAACTTGGGTCCATTACCCAAACCTGGGGTCTCCAACTTCTCATGGCCATAACTCTCTAACCGTGAGGGGTTATGTGACATTCCACATACCACTGGAAATGGAATGACAAGAAATATCCATCTAGGATAGTTTCCCTGACAAATTCACTATCCTTCATCTCATTATTCCACAGTTAAGCATGGGTTCTCTTACTCCACAAAGCGTCTTCCCGTGAGGGCTTTCACCATAAAGGGACTACTTTGGAGTTCATCCATATTTACTTCTTATCAACCATGAAAAAACAATAATGATTCATATTTACATCAAACAATCTTGGGTCCATTACCCAAAACTTTGTGCTACGGGACTTTCTTCAAGGGTTGACATCAATGACAACCAACCTTAATCAACAGATATTAGGAAGTGTTTGTTGAATCTGAACCTTGGTGATTTGTTTTCCTTTCCGCAGTAGTTGTCTTGCTTAGCCTGTTAAAGGTTGTTATGAACCTATTGTTGGAGGGGTTGGATCCGTTCAACTAATCTAGTTGCATGATCTTCCCAAGTGTGGGAGGACTCTATCAGTGAATATGGAACATGAGGAGTATGAAAGGATCTGTTATAACTTTTCTTGATTGGACAGTGTGAAAGTACTCCTGTATGTGAAGCAACAATATTTTTGTTCCCTTCTACAATCTACTTCTACTGGATAGAAAGGTCTTGGGCCAAGTATGCAGTGGTGGAAGTGTCCTTTTGTTCACCTTCTGAACATATCGTGAAGAAGATAAACTTTTTGGTATGAGATATTACTTTGCAACACTATTTTGTTGGGACAATAGTTGGAACTACATCTGGTATCCTGTAGATCTTACACCCAAGAGTAGAAATGACACTACAGTGTCGAGACTCATAAATACCATGATGATTCCACATATATGGTTGGTCTAATATAAAATCACAAACTTCCAGTGGGTCAACATCACACAATACCTCATCCTTAAAGGGCTTGATGTCCTAGGACATGAGATACTGTTGGATGATATGAAGATCACGACCTTGGTGAAGCCACCCGATGTTGTATGGTTATGGGTGTGGTGTTGTCGAAAAATCCAACTGCTTGATGATCTCTGTTGATATTAAGTTCTTCTAGATTTTTCTATCAACAATAAAATGCAGCAAGGTACCCTTCACCCACATATGTGAATGGAAGAGTCACTCCCCCTCCTCAAGATCCTCTGGTTCTTTTAGTTGCATTATTATGGTCGCAACAGAAGCAGTGGGTTCTACATCAATGATATGTTTCCTTTTATTATTTTCTGAATCAAAGTCCAAGACGGGGCTTAGATCTGTTTCTTTGAGCTCGACCACCAATGACTGTTTTGAGCGACATTCACCAGTGTTGTGCCAATGGATTTTGTGGAAGTTGCACCACCTCCTAGTGTCCTTATTCATATTCATGTTACCCTTATTTTCTTGTGGCTTGGAATAGCTCTCTTGAGGTTGATTGTTCTGCGAATTAGGGTTGCCTTTACCATACTTTGGTTGTTGCAGATTTGCAGACCCAAATTCCCTCTTTTTCTATTGCTTAAATTTATGCTCAATTTTGACATCATATCGATAAGAAGCTCCCAGTGATGAGATGTCTATAAACTCCATTTCAGTTTGGATGTACCTATGTAGAGCCCCGTGATATTTTAGAACCAGATGTTGCTCCGAGTCTTTGATACCTAACTTAGTGCGTAAGGTATGGAAGGTATTTGTGAGCTCTGACATTGTTTGGCCCCTCTCTTGATGCAGTGTGGTCCATCTCATGTATTGGTCATCATAGTTTCCAACAGGGTAATATTTCTCCTTGACCGCATCATTGAAAAAATCCCAAGTGGGTTCAACCCCAAATATTCCAGACTCCTCTGTGGAATTATCCTCCAAGTAATTTCCCCCCCAATGTTTGACATGTGGGATGGCCTAAAGGAGCATGAAGGTGATCTTTTCTCTATTGGAAAAATTGTGGACAGAGAAATAACCTTATAGCATATTTAATCACTTTTGCAAAGCATTTTCATCGATCTAACCTTAAAATACAAGAATATCAAAATTAACTTGTACCTTGAATGGGGAATCATATCCAAAGTGACTGCTTGATGAAGACACACCTATTATTGTCAGTAATCATTAAAGGATTTGGGAAAAATTTCCCAACATATCGTTCCTCTGTTGTGTGAGGGCTTCTATGAGAAACAACTTCATAGGATCTTATGCTCCCTCATCTCTCTTTTCTTATTCCATGGGAGGCCACCTGGGATAGAGAGAGAGGTTGTCCTCAAGTGAAACTAGCTCGAGACCCAACTCTCTATACCCTGATTGTAATATCCAAGGACGCGCCCTGGTTGTAATTATAAATGTAACATGTTTTGTAGGTTGGTGAGCCAAGTATTTACAAGTTGGTAGGCTTATGTGTTGATTAGGTCGGGAGCCTATATGTTTAAGGCCAGGAGTCTGTTTTGTACATGTAATTATTCATATTATTAATAGAAAAACATCTCTACGTGTAGACCGACCACAAAGAAAGAGTATGGGGGGATGAACTCCACTAGGATGGGTAAGGGAGGGGGCTGAGAGGTTGGAAAGAGGGGCTAATATTAAGAGATTAAGTCCAATAGAATAATATATTATTATTCTAAATGTTGTGAGTAGGATATGAATATATCCTAAGTTTCTTTAGGGAGAGAACGAGTTCCAAGTGGGAGGAACGTGCTCTTGGAGAGCCAAATGTCATCCAAGACACATGGAGATTTATGGGGGGGCACTCTCAATGCTCTCACCAATTTTAGGAGGATTCTAACGATTCTCACCATTCTGGGAGGATTGCTCACTAATTTTCTCACCATGCTAACCTTGTTGGCCATCTGTGACCCCGATTCACTAATACACTGAGAAAGCACACAGTGAGCTAGTCCACCATTGTTGAATTCCTAAACCCCCTCGAACCTCTGCAATAGGCCCAAATCAATACCCCTGTTGTACCTGTACCCTGCGGGTTGCTTGCGTATTTTCCTGTCAGTATCATTCCCCATGTCCAGTTTTTGTTGCTTCCATAACCAAGCTCGTGTGTTGAGGAGAGGGAGTCAAGAAGCGGATTATCAGGCTCGTGGATAGAAGAAGTAGGTTGTCATGCCTGTGAGAAACTCTCTCCAGGTGAGAGAGTGTGTTGAGGAAGTGAGTTCTCCTGGAAGGAGTCCAATAGCAGCTACAAAGCTATGAGAATTCTTGATTCGACATGTTGTTGAAGCCCCTTAAAGGGAGGTGTAGCAGTTGATGGACTGTCTGCCAATGAAGGTGTACAATCCTGGGGTGGGACAGACATGTGGGGAATGAGAGTCTATGAGGTGTGGGCGTAAGTGGCTCCTTGGAGGAAATCTTTCCTTTTGTACTGTGAAAATTCCTATTGTCCCTGCCTAGCCTAGGAATCCCTCACCCAGTGGAGTTTAGTTCTAGCTTGGGGGTGACCCTTCTTAGAGTGAGGAGAACTGTGGTCTATGACTGGGAAGTTTGTGGAAGGTCTTCATGCAGTTGGTGTACTCCAATTAAGAGATAAGTATCATTTTTGTGCTTAATGGTTAAATGATGTATTTTAGTTCTTGTATGTGATTCTTGTAATAATATCATGTGTTCCATTTCATGTATGTTTTCATGTTATCTCTATTCATTGTTGTTAAGTTTATATGTGATTTATTTCGCAAAGAGCTCTGTCTTCCATTTCCCAGTAGGTCTATGTCTGGGCATGGACAATTTTAATTACTGATAACAGAGCTTGAGACCAAGTGTGTTTGAGGTAGCGTCATTTAGGCCTGTTGGTGGCAAGGGAACATTACAAAAATGGTATCAGAGCATTATATAGAGTAGCATGGCCCGACCTAGGAGGCCATGGATGTTCTAGAATGGTACCAAAGCGTTATCTGGAGTATCATGGCCCAACCTGGGAGGTCGGGATGTTACAGAATGGTATCAGATGCATGGT
The DNA here is from genome assembly GCA_009831015.1 of Picea engelmannii. Classification (NCBI taxonomy): domain Eukaryota; kingdom Viridiplantae; phylum Streptophyta; class Pinopsida; order Pinales; family Pinaceae; genus Picea; species Picea engelmannii. The sequence continues at coordinate 736,151 of ML783115.1, read as the reverse complement.
TTCAGTGTTGAGCCTGGATGGGCCATGTTAGTGGAAGTTGAAGAAAAAGTTGAAGAAAGGAATTGTTCTTGAAATGGAAAAAATTCAAGTTCAGAACCAAGGTTTTAACACTGAGCCTGAATTGGACCAGAGAAGTGGAAATTTGAACCAGGGTTCAGACAAAGATATTGTCAAAACAAATAAAATATGATTTAAGAGCGTCCCTAGGTGCCAAGAGAATACCTTGGCCATGTTATGAAACTCAGGAGGTATAACGGTTTAAGGAATGACAATAGAGAAAGAACCCACAACAATTGTTATGTTGGGCTGCAAGGTTTGAATTTGGGGTGTAAGATCTGCACAGGGGAAAGGCCAACCTTTTCCATCCATCAGATATGAAAAAAGACGCATGAGAGTTAACCTCCAAGTCCTTCGGACTTCATGACTTCGACGAAGTCTATGTGTTATATATAAAAAGGGGCCGAAGCTTGAAGTTCTGAAGTCTACGAGTGGATCTACACTGTAGATCTGAGGAGAAGTGTTTGACCATTGGTTTTGGCTAAAAACAAATTAAAATTGTTAGATCAAGCCAAGAGAAGAAGGTAAAGGTACAGTGGTAAAAAAAGAAAGAAGATCTCAGCCAACAAATCCATGCATGAATGTTTGTGAGCCATATATCTCACAATAGTTTGGAAATTTAGCATTTAGGAGTAACAAAGTGTGATAGAACAAAATCTCTCGAAGTCCCAAAGTCCAGAGTTAATCCGGACTGTTCATCGAAAGAGACACATGTCGACAGATTATCTTGTTTGATAATTCGACATTCGGGAGAAACAAAGTGTGCTAAGATGAAAAATAACGAAGTCCCAAAGTCCAGAGTTAATCCAGACTGTTCATCAAAAGAGACACGTGTCAACAGATTAGCTTGTTCAAGAATTTGAAATTCGGGAGAAACAAAGTGTGTTCAAGTGTTAAGACTCCCAAAGTCCTGAAGTCTGGAGTTCATCCAAATTGTTCATTAAAGAATACGCATGTTAGAAGATCAGATTATTCAGAGTTCAGCGTTCGGGAGAATTGGAGTGTGCTAGTGTGGAATCTTCTGAAGCCCCGAAGAATGAAGTCCTGAAGCCAAAGAGTCAAAGTGGCATGGCATGATGACATCACCTGTGGTAATGTGGACCTTTCCTAGACATGCCACGTTCCACCACCTTAATTGTTGACAATTGTACTATGTGGACCCGGAAGGTAAGGAAGTTCAGGAGTTCGGCGTTTGGGAGAATTGAAGTGTGCTAGTGTGAAATCTTCCGAAGCTTGAAGTCTCAAAGTCCCAAAGTGACGTGGCTTGTTGACATCACTTGAAATGATGTGGACACATGGAATGTGTGCCACATGTTAGTGATTTAAGAACCTATCAATAATGGTTATGCTAGTTAGAACGTGACACTTGTCACCCGTCTGATTAGGCCACGTGTCTGCTTCTAGTATTTCACAACGTGGCACTCCTTTCGAGCATGGATGGTGGGCCCCCTAATGGTTACATAAAGTAGTTAAAACCTTGGGTAAGTATTTAACTATATAGGGCCCACAATAACTTGGTCATAGTGGATGCGTGGCACTAGATCCTGCAGTCTAGAGACTTCACACTCTAGAGGAACTTGGTCAACAAGTGTTTAAGTATGAAAATTCCCAAAGGCCCAAAGGTTGTAGTTTATCTCGACCATTGGTTCTGAAGGACGTAGGGCATCATATTCGAAGGTCCGAAGATTTGGTACTCTGGAGGAAATTATGTTGCAATTGCTTGAGTCTGGAACTCCCTGAGGCTAGAGTTAATCTCGACCATCGACCGGTAGAGGGTATGTGGAGGCAGATGTGGTAGTTCGGAGATTGAGCACTCCAAAATATTGAGAGCATGGAAATTTTGGAACTCCTGGATCTGGAGTCTCAGAGTTGATTGTGGTTGTTGGTTATAAAAAGGGCGCGGACAGTTGATGTGTTCATTGTAAATTTGCCAGTTCAACACTCCGACGGATCTACGCATCAGTGCTTTGAAAAGTCCTGAAGCCGAAGTTTTGTAGTAAGTATCAGCCATTGGATGATGAGAAGTCGTGGACCATTTATCCACCGTCCTTCATGAGTTCATCAATTCGGCGCTCTGGGGAATTTGAAGGTTGGGGATTGTGAAAACCTCCGAAGTCCGAAGCTCCAAAGTCCCGAAGCTGGAGGCTCGAAATTTCGAATAAGAACCTATCAACCTAGAGCTTGGCCACATTTCGTGGTCACATAAATGGGGGGGTTGAGGAAAAAGGGGCTAGTAACCGAAAGTGAATTGGAGAACATAATAGGGCTCAAAGATAGAGCTGTGGGGATTCATGATCGACCAAGACCCGCAAAAAATGGAGTCTGATATTCTTTTTGTTGAATCAAATTGGTTTTTGTTATTCTGGAAGATTATTAAAGACTGATAGCCTGAAAAAATTCGGTTGACTGCACATTTTGCAGAGTAAACAATTGTTAGAACCAGACCGAATTGTCACATAGTGAAGAGAAATGGAGGAGGCACATGACACTTACAATTTGGAGGATGAATTTAGATGATTGGATGTTCATTCGGGAATTGAAGGAGCAAACTCCAATGGGCATGGAGAAGAAATATATAAAGATGCGGGCATGATGAAAATCATTAAAAAATTGCAAAAAGATGTCCAAATTCACCAGGTAGATAACGAAAGGCTTAAAAGAGCCAAGGAGCAACATGAAAACTTCAATATAAAGTTAATGCAGAGCCTAGAGAAAATTGAAAATAAGTTGGATAAGGAAAGTGGATCCAGCAAATCAAAGAGCCATGGGTCCCCTAATGTGGAAAGGAGAGAAAGAAGTGGTAGCAAATGTCACCAACACTCTCAAAGGCATTCCAAAAGGAGGCCATACATCAGTTCAAGTCCATCTCCTACCATAAAGAATAGGAGATCTGAAGTGGATGAACTGAAGGGTGAAATGAATAAGATCAAACCTCCTACTTTTGATGGAGAGAACAAGAAAGATGAAGAGGTTGAGACATGGCTACTTGGCATGAGGAAATATTTTCAATTGCATAATTATTCCTCTCATGTAGAAGGAAGAATCATAGTCTATCATATGAAAGGAAAGGCATCATTTTGGTGGGATCATCTTGTGCAAATGCAACACATCAGAGAGAAGAATGTTACATGAAAGAATTCAAGAGACATTTTGAAAAGAAGTACTTAACTAAGAGATACTATGAATAAACAATGAAAGAGTTATTTGAACTTAAATTGGGCAGCATGACTATAAATGAATATGAAAGGAGATTTATAGAACTGTTGAAGTATGTCCCTTTCATCAAGGATGAGATAGTCAAGATCCAGAGATATCTGAGTGGGCTTCCATCTTTTATCAGTGACAAAATCCAGTATGATGATCCTAAAACTATGGAAGAAACCATAAGGAAGACAAAGTGTTTATATGATCATCATAAGGGAAAGCCTACTTTCCAAAGAGCTTGGGAAGACAAGAGGAAGTTTAAGAAGGAGCAGAGACAGAAGGGGAGCAAACCACCATTTTTCATAAATAGTCCTCAAGGACAACCAGTTTTGAGGGAGCCCAGGATGGTTGAAGTAGGTGGGCAAAGGCCAAGGTAGACACCTATGCAATGTTGGGACTATAATGAAGATAATAAGTATAGATATTTCCCTCACAGAAAAGACAAGGTGAGAACTGTTCACAATGTTCAGCAAGCAAAAACAATAGAGGACATGGGAAGAAGAGTACCAAGAATCTATGCAGCCCTAGACAACAAGCGAGATGAGTTTCAATCACACATGATTCAAGTCGAAGGTATGATCAATAACCATTCCTTTACTATTTTAATTGATTCAGGGGATAGTCATAGCTATATAGATGCTAAGGTAGTGGAAAGATTTCAATTACCAAGAAGCAAGCATGAGAAATCTTGGCTACTGCAGCTGGCTACAGAAGCCAATAGAAAGGTTGTTGATTTGGTTAAATCATGTCCAATGGGAATGAATGGATTGAGTACCAAGGGAGATCTGAACATATTACCTTTGGGATCATATGATTTCCTAATTGGTATGGATTGGTTGGACCAACACCATGCCATATTAGACAGTCATAACAAGGAATCCACTTGCCTGGATGAGGAAGGAAATCAAGGAGCAGTCCAAGGAATTCCCAGAGCAGTTAATGTCTGGGAAATATCAACAATGCAGTTGAAGAAGTGTTACAGGAAGGGCTGCCAAATATTTGCATCCCATATGGAAGAAGCACCTAAGGATAAGGTGCCAAAATTGGAGGATCATTCATTCCTGAAACATTTTGACGATGTGTTCAAGGAGATACCAGGGCTACCCCCAAAGAGAGATATTGATTTCTCTATAAATTTGATGCCTGGGGCAGCTCCAGTATCAAAGACTCCCTACCAGATGAGCACACCATAACTGAAAGAACTGCAAATGCAGCTTGAAGAAATTTTAAAGAAGGGGTACATACGCCCAAGTGTGTCACCTGGGATTTCCCCAGTGCTATTTGTGAAGAAGAAAGATGGGACCTTGAGATTGTGCATTGACTTCAGGCAGTTAAATAAAGTAACTATAAATTGAAGGATGCAAGGATATTTTCAAAGATAGATCTTAGGTCAGGATACCATCATGTAAGGATTAAAGATGAAGACATAAACAAGATCACCTTTAGGACAAGGTATGGTCATTATGAGTTTACAGTGGTTCCATTTGGGTTATCGAATGCACCAGTTGTTATCATGTGCTTAATGAATGGTGTATTCTGAGAGTATTTAAACAAGTTTGTCATTGTCTTTTTGGATGACATCCTTGTATATTCCAAGATAGAAGAAGAGCATGAACAACACTTGAGTATGGTGTTACAAGTGCTAAGAGAACACCAATTGTTTGCCAAATTGAGCAAGTGCTCATTTTACCAAAATCGAATTCACTATTTGGGACATATAATATCCGAAGAGGGAATAGCAGTAGACCCCGAAAATATTGAATCCATAAAAGGGTGGATAGCACCTAAGAATGTGACAGAATTCAGATCCTTCATGGGTCTAGCTAGCTACTACAGGAGATTCATTGCAGGATTTTCGAGGATTGCTCACCCAATCACTTACTTGCAAAGAAAAGGGATAAAATTTCAATGGACAGAAGAATGTTAAAAGAGCTTCCAGCAATTGAAGAAGTTGTTAACTAGTGCTCCAATTATGATGATTGCATATCCAAATGAAGAGTTTGTGGTTTGCATAGATGTATGCAAAGAAGGGTTGGGTGGAGTCCTCAGTCAGAATGGGTTTGTGATATGTTTTGAATCCAGGAAATTGAAAGAGCATGAAAGGATCTATGCCACTCACGATTTGGAGTTGGCAACCATAGTACATGATTTAAAGAAATGGAGACACTACCTCATGGGAAAGAGGTTTGAGTTGAGGATAGACCATAATGGTATGAAATATTTGTTTGATCAACCTACTTTAAATTCTAGGCAGAGAAGATGGTTGGAATTTCTCTGTGAATATGACTTTGATATCAAGCACATCAAAAGAAAGGAGAACAAAGTAGTTGATGCACTCAACAGGAGAGTGCATGAACTACATGATACAACCATCAACATGTATCAAACTGATCTTAAAGACAAAATTTTGAAAGCCGCAAAAGAAGATTTGCAGTACATGGAAATGGTAACAAAGTTACAACAGGGTAAGATGCTACAGAAAATAGAAGATTATAGATTGGAAGTTGATGGAATACTCCTATATAGGAACATAATTTATGTACCCAGTTCTCACGAGTTAATGAGTATGATCTTGAAAGAGATGCATAATGTGCCTTATGCTGGGCACCCTAGATATCAAAAAATAGTGGCAGCAGTCAAGAGCCATTACTATTGGCCAGACATGAAGAAAGAAATTGTAGAGTACATCACCGGATGTATGGAGTGTCAAAGGGTCAAAGCTTAGCATAGACACCCAGTTGGGTTGCTACAACCATTACCCATTCTTGAGTGGAAGTGGGAAGTGGTAACAATGGATTTCATCATAGGATTACCCAGAACAAAAAAACAACATGATTCCATCATGGTGGTGGTGGATAAGCTTACAAAAGCTTCCCATTTTATTCCATTCAAGACTACTCACAAGGAAACTAATGTTGTTGATATTTATACGAGGGAAGTAGAACGATTGCACGGTATTCCCAAGACAATTGTGTCTGACAGAGATCCAAAATTTACCTCAAAGTTTTGGAGAGGATTATTCAAGGGGCTCGGAATGAACCTGAACTTCAGCACAACCTATCATCCTGGGTCTGATGGATAGATAGAAAAAGTAAATCAAGTGATAAAAGATATGTTAAGAATGTATGTGATGGACAAACCATCCAGATGGGAAGACTACCTACACTTGGTAGATTCTTACAACAATGGGTACCAAGCATCACTGAAGATGAGCCCATTTAAGGCACTTTATGGAAGAAAGTGAAACACACCAATAAGCTGGGACAACCCAGCTGATAGAGAAATAATTGGGCTAGATTTGCTCAGGAAAATGGAAGAGAAAGTGTTAAAGATAAAACAAAATTTGAAGGTTGCCCAAGACAGGTAGAAAAGTTATTCTGACAAAGGCAGAACCCATAGGGAATTTAAAGTGGGTGATCATGTTTTCTTGAAGGTGAAAACCAACAGAAGTTCCTTGAAGCTGGGAAACTATTCCAAGTTGGCAGCCAGATATTGTGGACTGTTTGAAATTATAGAAAGGATTGGACCAATAGCTTATATGATTGCATTGCCTGCATGCATGAATATTCATAATATATTTCATGTCTCATTGCTCAAGAAATATATACCTAATGCTAATCATGTGATTGATTGGAATGCAATTCAGGTGGAGCAAGAAGACGCCTTACAAGTGCAGTCAGTGTGAAGACTGGACCGGAAGATAAAGCAACTCTAGAATCGAACCATAGGTCTTGTAAAGGTCCAGTGAACCTGGTACAGTCACGAGGACGCAACATGGGAGCATGAAGATGCTATCCGAGCAGAATACTCGCATATTTTTGAATTTTTTGGAAATCTTGTTGATGTTGTGTAATTAAGTTGCACTGAGGACAATGCAAAAATAAGGGGAGGGGATTGTAATACCCAAGGATGAGCCCCGATTGTAATTATGAATGTAACATGTTTTGTAGGCTGGTGAGCCAAGTATTTATAAGATGGTAGGCTTATGTGTTGATTAGGCCGGGAGCTTGTTTTGTACATGTAAATATTCATATTATTAATATAACAACATCATTGCATGTAGACCGACCATGAAGAAAGAGTATGGGGGGTTGAACTCCACTAGGCTGGGTAAGGGAGGGGGCTGAGAGGATGGAAAGAGGGGCTAATATTAAGAGCTTAAGTCCAATAGAACAATATATTATTATTCTAAATGTTGTGAGTAGGATATGAATATATCCTAAGTTCATTTAGGGAGAGGAACGACTTCCAAGTGGGAGGAACATGCTCCTAGAGAGCCAAGTGTCATCCAAGACGCATGAATATTTATGGGGGGGTGCTCTCACTGCTCTCACCAATTTTCGGAGGATTTTGACGATTCTCACCATTATGGGAGGATTTCTCACCAATTTTCTCACCATGTTGACCTTGTTGGCCATCTGTGACCCCGATTCACTGATACACTAAGCAAGCACACGGTGAAATAGTCCGCCATTGTTGAATTCTTGAACCGCCCCGAACCTCTGCAACAAGCCTGAATTGATATCCTTGTTGTACATGTACCCTGTGGGTTGTCTGCGTATTGTCCTGTCAATACCTTTCCCCACGTCCAGTTTTTGTTGCTGCCATCACCATGCCCGTGTGTTGAGGAGTGGGAGTGAAGAAGTGAGTTGTCAGGCCCATGGATAGAAGAAGCAGGTTGTGATGCCTGTGAGCAAATCTCTCTAGGTGAGAGAGTATGTTGAGGAAGTGAGTTCTCCTGGAGGGAGTCTAGTAGCAGCTACAGAGCTACGAGAATTCATGATCCGACCTGTTGCTAAAGCCTTTAAAAGGGAGGTGTAGAAGCCGATGGATTGTGTGACAATGAAGGTGTACACTCCTGGGATGGGACATGCATATGGGGAATGAGAGTCTGTGAGCTGTGGGCATAAGTGGATCCTTGGAGGAAATCCTTCTTGTTGTACTGTGCAACTTCTTGTTGTCCCTACCTAGCCTAGGAATCCCTTACCTGATGGAGTTTAGTCCCAACTCGAGGGTGACCCTGCTTAGAGTGAGGAGCAATGTGGTCTATGGATGGGATGTTCGTGGAAGGTCTGCACGCAGTTGGTGTACTCCAATTAAGAGATAAGTATCATTTATGTGCTTAATGGTTAAATGATATATTTTAGTGCATGTCTATGATTCGTGTAATAATATCATGTGTTTCGTTGCATATATGTTTTCATGTTATCTCTATTCATTGTTGTTAAGTTTATATGTGATTTATTCCGCAAAGAGCTTCGTTTGCCGTTGCCCAGCAGGTCTATGTCTGGGCATGGACAATTTTGATTACCTATAATAGAGCTTGAGATTGCATGTGTCTGAGGTAGCGTCTTTTCGGCCTGTTGGTGGCCGAGGAACGTTACAAAAATGGTATCAGAGCGTTATCTGGAGTAGCATGGCACGACCTGGGAGGCCGAGGATGTTACAAAATGATATTAGATCATTATTTGGAGTAGCATGGCTTGACATGGGAGGTCAGGGATGTTACATAATGGTATCAAAGCGTTATCTGGAGTAGCATGGCCTGACCTGGGAGGTCGGGGATGTTACATTGACCTCGTCAAGGACATGCACTAAGAAACGACAAGAAGTAGCCTGCTCTTTTAAGAACGAAATGAAGGAGTAAATATAAGAACTAAATACATGGATATATTTCCAGAAACATAGAGATACCGTAATGCACAATTTTTATTAATGAAAAAAATGTACAGAAACTATAAAAATACAGAGTGAATGAACTCACTAGAATGGTGGTAGTTTATCTCTGAGAATAGATGTGATGGCTACACTCATATAGAAGAAGATGATGTTTACAAAGAGGCTCCAAATGTCCTTTTAACATAAAGAAAATCCAAAACCCTAACCTTGAAAGATGAAATGCCAAAAGGTTTGTGGGCTCTAATGGGGTTAGTTGATACATCAACTTCCCAAGGGTGTAACTTTTGCATATGATCTTCGTTTGGGGCGCTCGATACCTCATCGGAAAGGCCTAGCTGAGGAGTACATATTTTGTTTGGCCCAGACCTTGCCTTTGATTATTGTTTGGGTGTTATCGTGCCCAGAAAACATTGTTTAAGACCTCAAAATGGCCCCGAAAGTTTAGAACACGAAAAAGTGTAGAAACACTGTCAAAATGGAAAACCCATGTTTTGAGTTAGTGGAATAGGTAGGTGGCCACATCACTCTCACAGTTATCAATCATGGAGGTCATAGGGATGACTCTGTTGATCCCCTTGGGGTTAGGCTTCGTAATCAAAACAAACAATTTATCTTGTTTACCATCCATGAAATATGGGGAAGCACTCAAAGAGTTTCGTGTGATTTCTTCCATCGATAAAAACCAACCTAGATCCATCTTAACCCGAGATTTATCAAAAGCCAAGAGGGATCAAATCTCTCGAGGTACAAACCTCTTTTAGAATGCAAAACTTGAGGAAAAGTTTGCACTTTAAGAGATTTGATCCCTCTTAACACTTGGACTAAAATGAGTCTAAACTAATAATACAATAAATAAAATTTCATTTTTTAAAATTGATTTGCAAAAATGATTCATATCTATCATATTGTTTATCACCTGAAAACAATGAAATGTAAGTGATCATGTATTTATTTATTATTATTTATTAAAAAAATTAATATATAATGTTTAAAAAATTAATACCCATCGTCCTATGACGGAAGTTTTTGAATTGAAAATAATTTTTTATTTTCATTCAATTTTCTTATATTAAAAAATTAAATTGGCATATTTATCGTTAAAAGTTTCTTTGTACGTTAATGACTCCCGTGATAAGCTCTCCAACAATTTTATAGGGACAAATCTTAATCATGAATATGTGATGCTCAAATTTTGCATAGGAAATAATTTAACAATTATATACAAGCAATTATTTATATGATTATAAATTTGACTTTTAAAGTAGTGTGGGATAGTTTTTCTGGTCATTCATATCATATAAACTAAAATCTATACTATATAGAATTTTAATCAACGAAAACAGGGTACATATAATACGACCACACGCATAATATCATTTTAATGAATTATTTTATTATTCAGCTGATTTAGAATTAGAATTGAATTATTTTTTTATTTTTTATAAAGATAATTTAGAATTGAATTAATTTCTTATAAACATTGTTTTTTTTTTATAAATCTTAAATTATTATAAAAAAAAAAAAAAATTACAAATGCCTAAAATTTTATAAATTTGTATGTGAAAAAATCCATTTATTAAAAATATAAACTTATTTCTAGAATTATTTATATTAAAAAATTATCAATTATTTGTTTTTTAAAAAATATCAATTAATTATTTGGAATAAAAAATAAATTCAGAGTAGTCTGGTCGCAATGGGCAACAACTACCTACTAGTCAATGGGGACAAAATAGTGTGGACACTCCGTCTGCGTGGACAGTCTGTCGTTTCTCTGTGGACACTCCGTGGATCTCGGCCCTACGCAGCCATAACCAAAGAGTCAATGGAATAGAATATTATCAAAGCCCCACCTCCACATAGATTTATCTTCATCGGATGGATTTATCTTCAAAGAGAGAAACGCTTCACCAACTTCAACGCATGCCCATGGAAATTCGTGGACTCTTTCACACACATCACTTATCATCTCGTCGTCATTGCATGGCCATTGCCTCAGTAGAAGACCAATTCCACCGCCCGTAGAAGACATACGAGTGTGGTCGTATTATATGTACCCTGTTAATTCCACCCCCAGAAAATATCATTTCGTTTTACATACATCTCCCTCCCATCTCTTCCATTCTGCCAGCACTCTTTAAGCGACTCAAAGACCCACCATGTCTATACTCGCACAGCTGTTTGGCCGCCATCCCAACCCTACGTCTTTACAGCACAAAATTAAAGGATTTGCGGTAATACAGAAGAAAAATGTTTTGGATTTAAACGATTTCACCGCAGACGTCAGAGACAATCTCAAAGAGTTATTTGGGAGCAAAGTCTCATTCCAGCTTGTCAGCACATCTCAGATCGATTCCAGTGGGTGTTGATTGGACGACCTTATTCATTATAAATTTAATCTTGATTTTTTTTCACTTTTTATGAATGATTTAGCAGAGATTTCACCGAACTGTCATCTAATTTAATCTGCAAGCTAACCTTGTAACTCTAAACTCGTCTGCAGGCAAGGGAAGTGAAAAGTTAAGTGAGAATGCGTTTCTGCAGAATTGGATCTCTACTCCTGAAGGAGTCCTCACTGGCCAGACCACCTATGGTATCGAATTCGACTGCGACTCCAACTTCGGAACCCCCGGAGCATTCTTCATTACTAATTCGCATGCTGACGAGTTCTTCCTCAACTCAGTCAATCTTCAAGTTCCTGGTCATGACAATGTTCACTTCGACTGCAACTCTTGGGTGTATCCCTCCTCTAAATACAATAGAGGCCGTATCCTTTTCTCTAATCGGGTAAACATGTGATTTATCTCATATATCAGATCCGGGATAGTGTTTTGATTAGGAAACATATTTATGGGCTACTAACTGTGTTATACTGTAATGATCTGCAGAGCTATCTCCCCGCTAATACTCCTCCTCCACTCAAAGAATTGAGGAATCAGGAGCTGATAAACCTAAGAGGCGAATACGATGGAATGGCAGAGACTGAGAGGAAGGAGTGGGATAGAGTATATGACTACGATTTCTACAATGATCTGGGAGAACCAGACAAGGGAGTGCACCTCAGCCGGCCAGTGTTGGGAGGGTCTACACATTTTCCATACCCTCGGAGGGGCAGAACGGGCCGTCCTCCTACAAAAACAGGTGAGCTTACCTGTAATCATTTAAAGAACAGTTCAATCCCCATTTCCTCATTTAGGCGATGAGACATGGCAAGGCGTAAAACAGCTAATTTTGTTGCCGACATTTATTGATGACAGACCCCGCTACTGAAAGCAGACTGCCATTGCACGAGAGCCTCGACATCTACGTCCCACGGGACGAACGTTTCGGGCATCTGAAATTGTCTGATTTCTTGGCGTATGCCCTCAAGTCAGTCGTCCAATTCTTGTTACCAGAGCTCAAATCTCTCTTCGATTCAACCCCTAATGAATTCGACTCTTTTGAAGACACTATGAAACTCTACTCCGATGGGATAAAGCTACCCGACAACCCAATTCTCGACGCTGCCGAGAAGCTCATTCCTCTTGAGCTCATCAAGGAGTTTCTAACAACAGACGGCGAAAAATTGCTCAAGTTTCCCCTTCCTCAAGTTATTGCCAGTAAGTACTTATCTTCTAAACTCATCCCTGGATGCTCTTATTCGGCAATAGATTTCCACCGGACTCTGAATAATTGAACTTGGCGGAAATGGATTTAATGCGCGCAGCTGACGAATTTGCGTGGAGGAAAGACGAAGAGTTCGCGCGGCAGATGCTCGCCGGTGTCGATCCGGTTATCATACAAAGACTTCAAGTAATTAGCAAAGCACTAGCTTCTCCCTCTAGTTTCATTATATAAAAGTCATGAAGGTCTCTTGACTTTTAGTTACGTTTTGGGTACAAAGTTTGAATGTTATGATTGACAGAGTTTTCCTCCGAAAAGTAAACTGGACCCGGAGATGTATGGTCCTCAGATCAGTTCTATTACTGCTTCACATATAGAATATAATCTCGACGGGCTAACAGTGGAGGAGGTATGAGTCAACTCAACTCGTTCTTTAATGTAAGTCTACTCATGTCTAACTCTTTTGACCTGCAGTAAAATTCATACATCCATTGATTGATATGATATTTTCAGGCTCTCAGCGACAATAAACTGTTCATTCTGGACCACCATGAGGCCATCATGCCTTACGTGAATCGAATAAACAGTCTCTCTACCAAGATATATGCTTCTCGCACAATTCTCTTCCTTAAGAAAGACGTCACATTAAAACCAGTTGCAATCGAGCTGAGCCTACCCACTTCAGATCAAGGTCGGGAAAGTGTTCGGGAGGTGTTGACTCCAGCAGGAGAAGGCGTACAAGGAGCTCTATGGCAGCTGGCTAAAGCCTACGTGGCCGTTAATGATTCCGGTTATCATCAGCTTATCAGTCATTGGTGAAATCTAATTAGCAACCACTAGTAGAAAACATGCAGAATCTCTTTAGTGTTTACAATATCATTATATATAGGGTTCAGACTGAGTAATTCTCGGATTTTTTCAGGCTTAACACTCATGCAGTCACGGAACCATTTATCATTGCTACCAACAGACAGTTGAGTGTGATGCATCCCGTTCACAAGCTACTGAGTCCCCATTTCCGTGACACCATGAACATCAATGCTTCGGCTCGCCAAATTCTTATAAATGCCGGAGGCATTCTTGAAAGAACAGTCTTTCCTGGAAAGTTTGCCATGGAGATGTCTGCGGTACTGTACAAGGACTGGAGGTTTGACGAACAAGGGCTGCCCGCAGATCTCCTCAAAAGGTAATCATAATCGATATTGACTGAAATATGAGCTTGATCTGTGTGTCATCCACTTGAACTTTAATGAATGTATTACCTATATGTGGCTACGGTGACAGGGGTATGGCAGTGGTGGACTCATCAATGCCCCACGGGCTGAAGCTGATGATCGAAGACTACCCTTATGCTGTGGACGGATTGGATATATGGTTCGCAATAGATTCATGGGTTAAAGAGTACCTGTCCTTGTACTACGAGAACGATGATGCAGTGAAATCTGATACAGAGCTTCAAGCATGGTGGACGGAAATCAGAAATGTTGGTCACGGAGACAAGAAGGACGAGACCTGGTGGTACAATATGGAGACCGTTGAAGAAGTTCGAAAAGCATTAACAACAATCATATGGGTGGCCTCGGCTCTTCACGCTGCAGTTAATTTCGGGCAATACCCTTACGCCGGGTACATGCCTGATCGGCCCACCTTAAGCAGAAGGTTCATCCCAGAAGAAGGGTCCCAAGAATTCTCGGAACTGGTGGAGAATCCGGACTTGTTTTTCCTCAGAACGATTAGTAACCGATTCCAAACGACCCTGGGCATAGCCCTGATAGAAATCCTATCGAGGCACTCAACAGACGAGGTATATCTGGGGCAGAGGGCCACGAGTGAATGGGTTGAGGATAAACGTGTGACAGAGGCTTTTGAACGCTTTGGGAAGAAGTTGAAAGACATAGAAAGGAATATAACAGAAAGAAACCAAGACGCAAATTTGAAGAACAGATCTGGTCCTGCCCAGGTTCCATATACTTTACTTTATCCAAACACCTCAGATTTGAGTCGTCAAGGAGGGCTAACTGGCAAAGGAATTCCCAACAGTGTCTCTATTTAGTTTAGTTAATTTGAATAAAACGTGTGACTAAACCAGAAGCACGATGAAGCTATTTAGTTTAGTTAATTTGAATAAGGCGTGTCACTAAACCAGAAGGAAAATGAAGCTGTAACTTGTAGGTGATGTTTGTTGCGCTCCATCGCAGCAAATATAAACAAGTACGCGGAAGGATTCCGTGGCTTTCTGATTTTGTGGTACTTAAAGAGTGAGAGTACTCTCAATTTGCCAATATTTTATGCACACAGCACGCTGAATTTAAAATTTACTGTCCTATAACACCGAAACAATTAAATAATGACATTTCCTTCTATGCCAGTTCAGTTGGGCGCCATTAGAAACAACGATCCATCATAGGCACTATTATTTCAGAGCACTATTATTTCAGAGCCATATTATTTCATAGGCATATTATTTCAGAGCCATACATCAAGGGAGTACCGAGTATATACAGCAGTGAACGGATGACGAGGAACAGTTTTATAAATGTTATTTTTCCAGCGCTTCGTTGTGTTGATCAGAGTAAAACAATGTTAAGGCCAGGGCCCATTTATGCATTTCCTTTAGTCATCATTCACTGGACATTCGTTTACTCTTCCGACAAGAACAACTTGCATTTTATTTAGTTTCAACCTACGTTTCTGCATCTTAAAAGAAACGATATGCAAATTTGTGTGTTACACCTTCAGCCAAAATTCGTTCAATCTTAACATTTCTCTCACGAGTATACCATTTATTTCTCAAGTGTAAACGCGTTTTGCTTCACACAATTGATGTTTTTCTTTCTTACGGTGGCAAAATGTATCATAAAACTGAGTTGTCCATTGGTAATGAGAACTATCATAAAATTGGTAATAAAATCATTATGAGAATTAGAAAATACAAAGCATATGACTATTCATTAGTGCTCTGGCCTTTATTGAATAATGCTCAATGGTTGTATTCATAGTTGAGAACTAAGTTATGATTGATTTTTTTTTAAGTTATGATTGATTTTTTTTTATGTTTGAAAAAAAAAATATTTAAAAAAAAAAAATTGATTTTTCTTGAATAATGATTGTTTTTATAGTTGATAATTAAATACTTAAAACCAAAAAAAAATAAGATTTAAAAATTTCAGATAAATAAAAGAGAAAATGAAAAATAAATTCTTAATAATGGTTGTTGTCATAGTTGATAATTAAGTTATGATAATTTTTTCTATCTTTGGAAAAAAATACTTAAAAAAAAAAAAGCGAAAACTGTCTTTTCTCTAATAATAATTGTCTTTATAGTTGATAACTAAATACCTAAAAAGAGAAAAAAAAAATTAAGATTTAAATTTTTTCAGATAAATAAAAAAGTAAAAGAAAAAAAAATTCTTAAAATGTACATCTTACAAAGATATTAAATATAACTTTCAAAACATTTATGATGAATATTACATATAACTTTCAAAGCATTTAGGATCAATACCATAAGAAACATTATGAATTTCATTTCTAAATTAATCATGAAAACCACATACATCACTATGATTTAATTTAATTTTATAAATTGATAAATCAAAGTTTTTATTATATCACAAAAACAACATGATAAATCAAAATAATTAATTTTGTTTTATGGATCTTAAAAACAAAGTTGATTTTAATAAAGGATAATCATCATCATCATCCTTATATATTTTTTAAATTAGTTGGAAGGATAAGAATCATTCCTAAACCCAATTGACATAGTCATCATCCTTCTTTGCATTGATGCCAACTATCTCAATAAGAAACTAAACATTATCAAGGATTTATTCTCTAGTATAGATATCACTGTTAACAGTGAAAAAACAAAAATGTTATGATAATCAAATCCAAAAATATCACTTACACTAATTTTGTGTAAGACAACAACCACTTGGAGGAAGTGACTTCATACAAATATATTGGAATTGATTTTCGTCACAAGCTTAGCTAGAACTATAGCATTGAGAAAAGGATAAATGGAGGGTGGAAGACTTTCTATGGACTTGAAAATAGTTGTAAGTCAATAGATTTTTGGCTATGGGATAAGAAGAAACTCATCCTTGAGACTCTCGTCACTCATGTTATTTAATATGTTGTGAATTTTAGTGTTGCAGCATCTCCTGAGAATCATGCAGAAAAATAGAGAAAATCTAGAAGTGTTTTATAATTTTTAATCTCAAAATGAAAGGAAATACCCCCTATCCTACCCTCCTCATAGAAGCGAGCGAGAGAATGGGTATGACTAGGTATCTAATGTATAAGAATAAGAACAACATGGAAGACAGGAGGCTTCCTAATATTGCTTCAAAATCTAGTGAAAACCACATACGACTCAAATAGGGATGGAATAAAGATGCCAAGTCTTGGCTAAATCATTGGGAAATCAAGGAAGATGTTTCTTTGTTGATAATATTAAAAATATTATTCAATCTAAATTGGAGAAAATGTAGTGCAACAAAGAATTAGAGGATAAAAGAAAATTAAGATACCATTAGGAGGTCATCAACCCTAAATTAGAAGATCAAAGGTATCTCTCTATTTTGATTAGCGTAAAGAAAAAAATCAACATTGTTAAAATAAGAACAAACTCTCATAAGCTCTATTATGAAACATGGTATTGGACAGTTCCTAAAACGTCATGGGTTGAAATAATTTGTCATCTTTGTGAAACTAAGAGGATTGAAGATGGAAATAATTTATGTTATAATGTTTGCGTGCACCCATACTAGATCACAATTTCAAAATATATGTTACAATAGCGACCTTCCTAACCTTTTAAACCAACAAAACAATGGTGATTTAGGAACACTTAAATGTTTTCAAGCACAAAAAAATCTAAAACAAACCAAGTAATTCCTTACCTTTCTTAAGGTTTGATAAACCAAATTTGGTCTTAGTGGACATTAACCACCATCACCATCATCAAGAATACATTATTTTTTAATATAAATCGAGTTACCACAACTAAATCATTAACTTCAAATTAGAAATTAGAGTTGATATAAATTGGATCATTATATTTTTTATCATCTATCTTGATCATTTCAGAGTGGAAAAAAAAATGGAGGAATCAACTTGCAGGGCCATTTTAGTGGCAGGTTAAAGTTTGGAAAATTAGGGTCTCAAACCTTCAAGGGCCATTTTGAGGTATCAAACAACATTTTTAGGGGTTAAAACTTTCCCATCATATTTTAGACCCCGTGAAATTATTCTACACATTGATACATTTCCAATGGTACAAATATTGCTTCAATCAGAGCTCGTATGAAAAAGTTATGCCTCCCTTAAGTTGACCTACCTTGTTGACCACTATGGTACAAGAGGATGCCACATCAGCCCCCGTTATTCATGCATATGGGGCTATCCACATGAGATATTTCACGAATATTCTAAAAGGTTCAAAACTCTACCACAAATGAGGGTTGAGGAAGTCAAAACCTATCCCTAGATGAATATCGGGCTATGTTAAATATCGATCCACTAGCTGGAGAAGGGGTTCCATTTGTTTGCATTGTATCTTGTTCCATAGATGAGAATAACATATAAGAGTGGTATTATATGAGCATAATAGAGGAGGAGAGATTATGTAGCATCCATACATGCCATAGTTCAAAGGAAACTCCTTGGAGAATGCCTCTCTCTTTGTACTTACATCATTTCTATACCAGAGAAAAGAGAGAAAAACAACCTCACCTTCTAGCTGGGTTTTCTCCCATATTGGGTTTCTGAGATCATATCTTGTGTTTATTTGTGGATGGTGTGATTTTCTTTTACTGTTCTATATTTTCTACATTTTATCTATTTCATGCATAAGGATAAAATTAGTAACTAAATATTCTAGAGATCTAAAGGAAAAATAACCTTAATAGTAAAGATTTCAGTATTTTATTAGATTTGTTGTGACGAACTATTCTAGTGGAATATTGATCCAGATCTTATGAGCAGAATGAAATGAATACAGCTTATTAACAAGTGTTTAACTCACAATAATAGAGATACGGTAAAACTGGTTTTCTATTCAATAAGGAAATAAGCCGAAACTGTAAAATGCAGTGGAAACAAGCTTGCTGGAATGGTGGCAGCTTATCTATGAGAAGAGATGTGACGATTACGCTCATTCGCAAAAAGATAATTACAATGAGGCTTTGAAGGCCATTTTACAATAAACAAGAATGCCCAAAACCCTAGACATCCCAAAACCTAACCCTAGGAGATGAAGCACCAAAAGTCATGTGGGCCCCGTCTGGGTAAGTTAGTACATCAACTTCCTGGGGTCATAACGTTTGCATACGATCTCCGTTTTAGGCGTATCATAGCCCATTAGAAAGGTATCGTCAAGGGGATTCATTTTGGGGGCTCAATCATACTTTCAAATATCATTGAGAAGATCGATCCTGAAAAACCTTCATTTAGGCCCTCAAAATGGCCCCGAAAGTTAAAACTGCTAAAAATAGTAAATTGCCAAAATTGCCAGAAAATTATTTTGAGCCAGTTGGAAAAGGTGGGTGGCCAATGATATCCACCTGGATCAATCCTCCCTCCTTAGGAAGAAATGGTATCCATTGCGTTGAGTTCCCCCATTAGATGAGGAAATTTCTGCGGAATTTGGCCTCGGGTGAGCCACTTGCCTTGGTGCAGGAGCCGCCCTGCTTTGATGACTCGATAAAGATGGATCCTTTGATTTCAAGTGACCTTGATCTGTGTGTCCACAATATGATTACTAGATGCTTGTTGTATGCAGTCAGGGTTGAGCTCTGTTGGTGTCAGTTGTTCTGTTGCGTTTGAGGTGTCCAATAATGGTGGGAAATAAGGGAGAAGGAGATCCATGTTGAACATTGGGTGCAGGCCAAGGAAAGGAGAAATGTTGAGCTCAAAAGCATTATCCCCCATGGCCTTGGTGATGGTGTACGACCCATAACGGAGTGGGCGAAGCTTTCGATGGGGTCCCGTAAGGAATTCTTTCTGCAAGTGCAACAAAACTTTGTCGCCCACCTAAAACTTATGTGGCACCTAATGTTGATCATGACACTACTTGTACTTGTCATTGGACTTCTATAGGATATCCTGAACCTGTTGGCGGATGTGCTGGATCCGCTCAATGAATCAGGTGGCTTTGTCAGCTTCATTTGGAGTAGGAGATGAGTCAGTCGAGGTGACCACAAGGGGAAGTGCAACATCTATGGGACCCAATGGTTGGAATCCCAACCCCACCTGAAAGGGGTTGTGGCCGGTTGAACTATGCAGGGCTCAGTTGTATCTATGTTGGTCATAGGGAAGGCTCTCATCCCATGTGTGAGGGTGATTTTAATTATACATGCGAAGGATATGCACAATCATTCGATTTACGACCTCGGTTTGGCCATCTGTCTGGGGGCGAAAGGTTGTGGATTTGGGGAGCTTCGTGTTTATTAGTGACCCGAGGCTCGACTAGAATGTGATGATAAATGGACTATCCTGATCTGAGACAATGGTTTGTGAGATTCACCCAGACTCGTTCAAAGAAGATCTTGGAAGTGGCCTCTGCTGTGATGTTCTTCTTCCAGGCAACCAGAATCACCATCTTAGAAAAATGATCAACAACCACAAAACACAGTCATTTCTCCGCTTGGTGGACGGGAGGCCCGACATCTAGTCCATTGAGATGGATTTCCATGGGCTGTCAAAAGTAGGAAGAGGGGTGTACAGGCCCTATTTCTTAGTGGTCAGTTTGGCAATAGAGCAGGTAGTGTAGGACCTGATATACTTGCTAACAACCTGTCGAAGTTTCGGCCAGTAGAAATGTTTATATAGAATTGCCACTGTATTTTCGACGCTGAAGTGTCTTGCCACCCGACTGTAGTGGGCTTCCTAGATCAGCTTCTCTCACTCACTTGATGGAACACAGATATGGCCCAGACGACACAACAACCCACCCTGAAGAAGGAAATTATCGACAACTGCGTTTGCACCCAACATTTGGTAGGTGGTGGCGAAGTCCGGGTTTGTCTCATAGAGTTGGGGCCATCCAGAGGTCTCATGGCCATATGAGTCTAGCACCATGGTGAGTGTAGCAATTGGATATCTAATAAGGAAATCAACGATGCAATTGGCGCTTCCTGTTTTATACTTGATGTTGAGGTGGAATTGCCACAAGTATGTGGACCACTTTTGATGGCGATCATTCTGCAATTTTCCTTGAGTCTGCATGAACTCCAGTGGCTTATGATCAGTGTAGATGATTGTCTCCTTCCCAAGAATGTAATGTTTTAATGCAGTCCCCCTACCTCAGTAGGGTTCTGCAACCTCCTGGTCTCTGGATCACTCTCTTCCCTGAGCCGAAATGGCTCTTCGGGCTCCTGCTGGAACCCTTTGAATTAATCTATAGGTCCCTTCATCCTCTGGCACAAGCCTTGAGAAAAATTGTGCGCTCCTTTCACGTTTCGGGGTTTCGGGACTCCTGCATTCGAGCTCTCTTAGGATCCTTGTCCTTCGAATTGCCGAACCTCAAAAGAGAGCCTAGCTCCCACTAGCTCCTACCTTCACTCCTGACTCATATGATCTCCGCCCTGTGACCAGCGGCTAACATCCAACCGACTCCCCAGGTTTTCGCGTTTCAGCGATGTGGAGGGGTTAACTCCTTGTCCCTCCAACTCCCAGTTGTCGAAATGCTGAAACCTAATTCTTTTGGGGTTTCGTGATTCGGGGAATCACAATGCAAGCGTTCCTCCTTCCCCTTTCGAATCCCCAGCCCACGAAATGGCGAAACCTGATTCTTTCGGGGTTTTGCTATTCAGGGAATCGTGATGCAAGTGTCCCACTCCTTTGTCTTTCGAATGCCCGGTTGTTGAAATGATGAAATGTCTTAGCGTTCGATCAATGGCTCACAATAGCCCCTGAGATCTACAGTCCATGTACGGCCTCACTATTTCGCTATTACATGATTCGGGGTTTCGTGATATCGTGAGTCGGGACTCCCTGTCTCACGACTCCTTCACTCTTGAACTCCCGGTTGTCGAAATGCCGAAACCTCTCCCTTTGAGAGATCAACAACCCAGGCCCTTCTAGAACTGAAGAACACGATCTAACTAGATTGATGGCTCGAAATCTTTCAGGCCTTCCCCCGAAACAGTCTTGGTCCTTTCGCGAATTCTCCTTTCGTGATTTTGGGAGGCTCTTCACTCTCGATCTCCTGGTGTCCAAATCCCTGAAATGTGGATCTCTTGACATGCTTCCTCTGAGATGGATGGTCTCGATGCTTTCGGGACTTGACGAGTCCTCCCCCTTCTACTGTTAAGAGGTTTAAACCTCGCACACCTTCTTCCGGATTCGACGGCTATTGATCCTCTGCACTAGATCTGATGGCCCAGATCTAATCTCCTGTGCTTTGAGAGTTGACTGGTCCGGTCGTTATCCTCCTTGCAACTTATCTTGATCCAACGGTGGTGGGCTATCTATGCTAGATATGACGGTTCGGATCTGTTCTCCTGTGCGTCTCCCAGGGACTACACCCTGTGCACATATATTTGATCCAGTGGCTTTCATGCCACTACAATCCAGATCCAACAGCTGGCGCGTTTTTGTAGTTTTCGTCTATGGGAGTTGAAAGAATCTCCCTCTTATGTTTCCCAGTACACAAAATCCTAAAAAATTAAACCATGTGCACCTTACTTCGAGATCAACGGATGTTGATCCATGCCTCCAGATATGACAGCTCAGATTTGATCATCTCTTATGTGCGCTCCTCCTGTCTGAACACTGATCTAATGGTCTAGATCTCATCTTCCCAACTGATCTAACATTAGTTGTTGCTCCTCCTTCCTAAGCTTCCCTTGCTCTATAACTTAGGATAATTTCTAAGTATCGAAGGTTTCAACCTTTTATTCTTCCTCTTGCAAGCCTGGTTCATTTGGGTCTCATCTGCGTTATAGAAATGCTCCCCCTCCTGAGCTTTTTCAACTCAGAAACCTTGAAAGGTTTTCTCTGTGCACGTTCTTCTCATGCTTTCTCTTCTGAGCTTATGGGCTTAGGACAAGTCCACTCTCGCACACTCCTGGTGCTACTGAGTATTTATCTAAACTCAGATTTGAGAAGTTTTCTTGGAAAGAAAACTCCCTATGCCCACCTGGCGTTCTTCTGCTCGATGCACACCTTGCAGAGCCTATAGAGTATTCAACAACTCTGTGAGTGTATTCTCTTCGACACTTCCCTTCCTTAGAACTCGAAATAGAGTTCTCTGGTGCACTCTATGCACTCGCTCAATGCCCTCTTGGCAGAGCTCTACAGAGCCTCCAGTAGTTATATCTTCCCTGAACTCGAAACAGAGTTCCTTCCTGTGCACTCCTTGCACCTCTGTTGATGAAGGTTCAACGCTATCCCTCTTGAGCTTTCCTGAGGTTACCTCACCTCTGTCAACGCACACCTTGCAGACTATGTGCACTCCTTACACTCGAAAACTCAAAGATGAGAATAAATTGAAACTTCTGAATTACTTCACCAGTTATGCATTTAAAACATTAAATGCATAAAAACATGCAAACACATACAGGCAATTCATGGCAGGAAAAATTGCTCTTCTATTAATTCAGAAATTCCTATACAAGGCATTTACAAAGGCTAGACTATAACAAGTCTCAGCTCTCTCTCGAGACCTCTCTGCTCTGGTCTCTCCTCCTATCTCTCTACCTGATAATTCTCCTATTCTCCCTCTCCACTCTACTCCTCGAGAGACTCATTACAAAAGAGGTCTCTCTTGATCTTATCCTCATCCGTCGCCTTTGTGATATCGCTCTTTCAGAGAGGCTCCTACTCCTACAACTACATTACACAAAAGGAAGTCGCAAACCTGACTGATCTGGACTTAGATGTAGGTAACCATTAAAGGAAACCTCAACCACTACCTATACAAAGGCATGATCTGGTGTCTATCAGCCTTACAAAATTAAATTCAAATTCAAATTTTGAAAAACGAGAGGATTGCACCTCTCCCTTTCATGAATGCACGCTGGATGTGCTAGCTGGATGGTGCTTATGCTTAGTTGGAGCGATGCTCTTGCATCATACTCCTCAGCTGGAAAAATCACGAGCTCCTCTTCTCCAGTGCTGAAATCCACCTGGATCCCAAACATTCCCTTGGAGCTGTCCATCTGCTCCTTTTCTTCGTTGTTGTTGTTGTTGCTGCCCTGTTTCTCTTGCAGGCTCCCTTCTGCTCAGTTTCTCATTGATGGCAGTCTCTGCTGCTGAGCTCAACATGAGCCTTCTGATTTCTTCAATTACCTCGTCCAACTGCTCCAGTGGCTAGCTCTTTGTATGCAATCTTTTCTGTTGCACTTATGTCTTCTCAATGGGCAAGTCTGCTTGATCTCCCCTGCTATCTTTATCTCTCTTTGTGGCACTAAGTGGCCACTCTGCTACAGACTCCAGCTCTGCAGTCTTCTCACTGAATTGCTGCTCAGCTTCTTCCTGTGGCAGTTCTGTTGCTGCCATTTCTCTTGCTGGCATACTTCTAACTTCTTCCAGCTTCTCCTGGGGCTGGTATGCTCTACTACCTGCTTCCAACTTAGCCTGTTGGATGTGCAAATTTTGCACCATCACCCTTCTCTCCAGGGCTTCCAATTCTTCATACAAATCAGCAAAATCCATGCTGTCTGCTTCCTCTTCTTCTTCTTCTTCTTCTTCTACAGCTTCCAGTACTATAGTGATTTCCTATCCAGCTTCCTGGCTAAAAATTTTGGGCCATTATGTTGAATGCTCATCTTCTGCTTCTTGGGAAAACGTCAGTGTCTGCTCCATTTCTTCCTCCATGAAAGTTTCTGTTGGTTGTCCTCCTGTTGTTGCTGCATCTGCAACACATGCTCTGGCCTCAACTGGGCTGCTTGGTAGGAACACCTCTATTCCTCCAATGATCAGAATTCTCTTCTGATTCTCTCTTGTCACCACTCCTTACTGATCTGAACTCTCCTCTGAGTTCATGATACTTTAAGATAGTCTCATCTCTTTCCCCTTGCCCACCTGGAAATTTGGGAATTTTCTGCCGCCCACTTGGCAGTCTATGAGATTGTCTGATCCCATCTCATTTCCCACTTGGCAATCTGAACTTTCACCACTGCCCCCTTGGTAGTACATGAGACCTTCCACTGATCTCTTTCCATTGCTCACCTAGAAACTTGAAAGTCTACTTCTGCCCACCTGGCAGTTTACGAGATCCTCTGTTAATCTCATACCATTGTTAATCTCATACCATTGCCCACCTGGCAATATGAATTTCCATGGATGTCCTCCTGACAGTCTATGAGATCCTCCAATGATCTCATTTCAATGCCCACCTGACAATTCAAAAATTCATCCCTGCCCTCTTGGCGGTTTATGATATTTGAAACTGATCCCTCTTCCTCATCACTAAGGGTTTCTTCGACTTTTGTCTCACAGATGCAAACCAGCTCTGTGTCATTGAGGCTTTCAACATACCTCAGCCACTTCCTCAACTCTTGTTGTTGTTTCCTAGCCAACAAATTTTGAATAGGTGATCCCAATTTATGTAGGAACACAATGAAATACATAAATACACATAACCATAGAGATGCAACAGAAATAAGACTTCATTTCATTAGTAAAAAATGACTGAAAAATGCTTACAGACAGAATGGAAATAAACTAGCTAGGGCGCCGGTAGCTTATATCTGAGAAGAGATATGGCGGCTAATGGCCTCTGAACTGCCTATTACAATGAGGCTCGAAGGCCTATATATTACTAAGAAACAATGGAAAACCCTAAACATCCAAAAACCTAACCCTAGGAGATGAAATTCCAGAATATGGGCCCCATTGGGGTAAATTGGTACATCAATTTCTCGGGGTCGTAACTTTGGCATACTATCTCCATTTGACACACATGATACATCGTTAGAAAGATCTATCCAAGGAATACATTGCTGACAGCGAATATCAGGTCTAGAATAGACTCATATTCATCGGAGCATTCATGCCCAAAAAACATCGTTTAGGGCCTCAAAACAGCTCCGGAAGTTCAGGACCCAAAGAACTGCTAAAAATAGTAAATTGTGCTACAATTAAGGAAAATGAAAAACTGAAAGAAACAATGGTGTGGGTCCAAGTGGAATAGGTGGGTGGCCACCAATATC
>ML783115.1:678980-705871 GCA_009831015.1 Picea engelmannii | reverse complement strand
CTTGCAAAGGTTCAACCAGATCGAGCCCCAACTCCTTATACCCCGACCTCGTTGGGGACATGCAAAGAAAGATCGAGAACGAGAAGACCGCTCTGATACCACTGATCCCGATTTATGTAGGAACACAATGAAATACATAAATATGCATAAACGCAGAGATGCAGTAGAAATAAGACTTCATTTCATTAATAACAAATGACTGAAAAATGCTTACAGACAAAATGGAAATAAACTAGCTAGGGCGCTGGTAGCTTATCTCTGAGAAGAGATGTGGCGGTTACTGGCCTCTGAACTACCTGTTACAATGAGTCTCGAAGGCCTATATATTACTGAGAAACAATGGAAAACCCTAAACATCGAAAAACCTAACCCTAGGAGATGAAACGCCAGAATATGGGCCCCGTTGGGGTAAATTGGTACATCAATTTCCCAGGGTCGTAACTTTGGCATACTATCTTCGTTTGACACACATGATACATCATTATAAAGATCTATCTAAGGACTACATTGCTGATAGAAAATATTGAGTCCAAAACGAACTCATATTCGCTGGAGCATTCATGCCCAAAAAATGTTGTTTAGGGCCTCAAAACAACTCTGGAAGTTCAGGACCCGAAGAACTGCTAAAAATAGTAAATTGTGCTACAATTAAGGAAACTGAAAAATTGAAAGAAACAATGGTGTGGGTCCAAGTGGAATAGGCAGGTGGCCACCAATATCCACCTATATCAATAGGCCATTTGTCTTTCCTATTCATAGGCCATTCGTACCTCCAGTGTACTTTTGCCTCCTGCTGCATCTTCAACGTTAGCTGTTCCATTCTCCCTCTTATCTCAGTGATTTCTTTGTCAATATCTTCTTTACTCATCTTCTGGTGGTCTCCTCTTCCACCACACTCATGGCCTTCAGTAGCCATTTCCATCTTTCACCTGCCCTCCTGGAAAGCGTATGGATCACTCTACGTATGAGAGAATCTCCATGTCCTCCTACAACTCGCCTGGTTGTCTATCATTTGCTGCACACCTTGCAACAATCTTCACAGAGCATCATTACTCTGTCTCCTCCTTCACCTGAAGTCTACAGAAAAAAATATCAACTCTGCTACCACTTGATGCAGTCCCCCTACCTTAGCAGGGTTCTGTGACCTCCCGGTCTCTGGATCGCTCTCTTCCTTGAGCCGAAATGGCTCTTCAGGCTCCTACTGGAACCCTTTGAACTAATCCATAGGTCCCTTCGTCCTCTGGAACAGGCCTTGAGAAAACCTGCACGCTCACCCCCTTTTCGGTGCTCTTCTTTGTTCTGAACCAACACACACCTTTCACGTTTCGGGGTTTCAGGACTCCTGCATGCGAGCTTTGCCAGGCTCCTTGTCCTTTGAATTGTTGAACCTTGAAAGAGAGCCTAGCTCCCACTAGCTCCTACATTCACTCCAGACTCATATGACTTCCACTCCGTGACCAGCAGCTAACATCCAACCGACTCCCCAGGTTTTCGCGTTTCGGCGATGTGGAGGGGTTAACTCCTTGTCCCTCCAACTCCCAGTTGTCGAAATGCCGAACCTAATTCTTTCAGGGTTTCATGATTTGGGGAATCATGATGCAAGTGTTCCTCCTTCCCCTTTTGAATCCCCGGTCCATGAAATTCCAAAACCTAATTATTTCAGGGTTTCACGATTCAGGGAATCACGATGCAAGCATCTTTCTCCTTTGTCTTTCAAATCCCTAGTTGCAGAAATGATGAAATGTCTTGGTGTTCACTCAACAACTCACAATAGCCCCTGAGATCTACAGTCCACATCCGACATCGCTATTTCAATATTTCGCAATTCGGGGTTTCGTGATATCGCGAGTCGAGACTCCTTGTCTCACGACTCCTTCACTATTGAACGCCCGGTTGCCGAAATGCTGAAACCTCTCCCTCTGCGAGATCAACGGCCTAGGTCATTTTGGAATTGACGACCACGATCTAACTAGATTGACGACTCGAAATCTTTCGGGCCTTCCCCTGAAACGGTCCTGGTCCTTTTGCGAATTCTCCTTTCGCGATTTTGGGAGACTCTTCACTCTCGATCTCCTAGTGTCCAAATCCCCAAAATGTGGATCTCTTGACATGCGTCCTCTGAGATGGACGGTCTCGATGCTTTCGAGACTTGACGAGTCCTCTCCCTTCTACTGTTACGAGGCTTAAACCTCGTGCACCTTCTTCCATATCCGACGACTATCAATCCTCTGCACTAGATCTGATGACCGAGATCTAATCTCTTATGCTTTGAGAGTTGACTGGTGCTATCATTATCCTCCTTGCAACTTCGCTTGATCCAATGGCGGTCGACTATCTATGCTAGATCTGACGGTTCAGATCTGTTCTCTTGTGCGTCTCCTAGGGACTATACCCCGTGCACATATCTTTCATCCAGTGGCTCTCATACCACTGTGCTCCAGATCCAACGGCTGACGCGTTTTCACAGTTTCACGTCTCTGGGAGTCAAAAGACTCTCCCTCTTATGTTTCTCGGTACATGAAATGCCGAAAAACTTAAACCATGCACACCTTACTTCGAGATCAATGGATGTTGATCCATGCCTCCAGATCTGACGACTCAGATTTGATCATCTCTTATGTGTGCTCCTCCTGTCTAAACACTGATCTAATGGTCCAGATCTCATCTTCCCAGTTGATCTAACGTCAGCTATTGCTCCTCTTTCCTGAGATTCCCTTTCTCTCTAACTTAGGATAATTTCTAAGTATCAAAGGTTTCAACCTTCGATTCTTCCTCCTGCGAGCCCGATTCCTTTGGGTCTCGTCTGTGTTATAGAAACACTCCCCCTCCTGAGCTTTGTCAACTCAGAAACCTCAAAAGGTTTTCTCTATGTGCATTCTTCTCACGCTTTCTCTTCTGAGGTTATGGGCTTAGGACAAGTCCACTCTTGCACACTCCTGGTGCTACTGAGTATTTCACTAAAATCAGATCTGAGAAGTTTTCTTGGAAAGAAAACTCCCTACGCCCACCTGGCATTCTTCTGCTTGATGCACACCTTGTAGAGCCTACAGGGTATTCAACAACTCTGTGAGTTTCTTCTCTTCGACACTTCCCTTTCCTCAGAACTCGAAATAGAGTTGTCTGGTGCACTCTATGCACTCGCTCAATGCCCTCTTGGAAGAGCTCTACAAAACCTTCAGTAGTTCTGTCTTTCCTAAACTCGAAACAGAGTTCCTTACTATGCACTCCTTGCACCTCTGCTGATGAAGGTTCAATGCTATCCCTCTTGAGCTTTCCTGAGGTTACCTCACCTCTGTCAACGCACACCTTGTGGACTATGTGCACTCCTTGCACTTGGAAACTCAAAGACAAGAAGAAATTGAAACTTCTGAATTACTTAACTAGTTATGCATTTAAAACATGAAATGCATAAAAACATGCAAACACATACAGAGAATTCATGGCAGGAAAAACTGCTCTTCTATTAATTCATAAATGCCTATACAAGGTGTTTACAAAGGCTAGACTGTAACAAGTCTCAGCTTTCTCTCGAGACCTCTCTACTCTGGTCTCTCCTTCTATCTCTCTACCTGATAATTTTCCTATTCTCCCTCTCCACTCTACTCCTCGAGAGACTCATTACAAAAGAGGGCTCTCTTGAGCTTATCCTCATCCATCGCCTCTGTGCTATCGCTATCTCAGAGCGAATCCTACTCCTATGGCTACATTACGCAAAAGGAAGTCACAGACCTGGCTGATCTGGACTTAGCTGCAGGTAACCATTAAAGGAAACCTCAACCACTACCTGTAAAAAGGCATGATCTGGTCTCTATCAGCCTTACAACATTAAATTCAAATTCAAATTTTGAAAAAAGAGAGGGCCGCGCTTCTCCTTTTCATAAATGCACGCTAGATGTGTTGGCTAGATAGCGCTTATGCTGAGTTGGAGTGATTCTCCTGCATCATACTCCTCAGCTTGAAAAATCATGATCTCCTGCTATGAATTCCTGCATCATACTCTTTCCTCTGCTATGGCATAGTTCCCAAAACTTAGTTATTCTTATCCAAAAATGTTTTTCCAACAATATTCCTATTGAAACTCCTCCAACTGATATTTCTTCTCTTTAGTACACCCCTCTAGGGATTCATTCACTCTCATTGACTCATCATCAAACTAATTTTTTCTTAATAAAACAAAAACATATATCTTACTAGAAATAATCAACTTCTTGGCTTGGTTGGCGCCTACCAATGGGATATTTGACTTTCCTTTATGCACATTGATCATGCAGGAATTTCCATCCTTTATTAGTCAATGTGGGTTGGCTCTCTTTATGAATATTGCATCCCTCATATACATGTAAGGGATTACAAACACTAATCCACATACATCAAGTGGTATTATGTCCAATTCCACTTCATCAATAAAATCAACATTTACAAAATTTAATCTTACATTATTATCTCTGCATCCTTGTTTACCCAACCCAATGGATAGCGGATAGGATAATTGTGAACCTCCAATCCAAACTTACTGACCAGATTCATTTCTATGAGATTACCTGTGAACTAGAGTCGAGAAGATCATTTATCTTAGTCTTCTTGACATGAATCTTGATGTGGAAGAGCTTGGTCACCTCCTTCTCTTCCTGGTGATGAAGGCTACTCAGATTCAACTCCTTCTACACATACATGTGAACAATATTTTCATCCACATCTGATATACTTTCAACGTGATTTATTGAATCTATGGTTAGAAGGTTGTTTTCTTTTTGTCCTTCTAGTGGTTCTTCAAGTTCAACTATGGATGTAGTTTCCAACATTTTTTCAAGGTGTGGCCATCCATGTTGCAATGATTGCAATGGTTGTTGGGATCTTTGCACTAGTATGTAGAAACTATTTTCTTCTTATCCTTTCCCACTTTCGACTTCTTCTTCCCCTCCTTTGAAGATTCTTGGGGCTCTTTCTTCTTAGAACCACTTGGATGCTCTTTCTTTTGGCCTATGATTTCCAGTTATTATGCTTGTACATAGGCCTCATCCATTTTCCTTGGCTTGAAGAGAATCACCTGATTTCATATATGATTGTGTAACCCCCCTAGATACTTGAGGAGTACATTTGGGTTCTTGGGAGAGCTATGCAACATGATGACCATCTTTCTGAACTCAGTGGTGTACTCTTGTACACTCTGCCCCTTCCCTTGCCTTAAGTAGTGCCACTAGATCCATTGGTCTTCTACATATATGATAGGGTATAATTGGGACTTGATGAGGGTTTTGAAGTCCTCCCACCTAGTTATTGGCAGGTCACCCTCCATCCTAAGTGTTTCTATGTGGCTTTCCCGCTAGGTTAAAGCATGTCTCTCTAACTTGAATCTAGAAAATTAAATCTTTTTCCCTTCATCTATATGGTGAATGCTAAAATAAACTTCTAGTTTTTGTAACCAATGATTAAGTTTTAATGCATCAATCTCTTCTTGTTATGGTTTTATGTCCATTTTTTCTTCCATATTGAATATGGACTATGAAGGGTTCACAACACTCGAATTCGTCTATTATTTCTAAGATTCTTTCCCTGACTCCTTTCCCGAGTCTTCCTGATCTTTTGATTTCCTCTTCGAT
This sequence comes from Picea engelmannii, assembly GCA_009831015.1. NCBI lineage: Eukaryota > Viridiplantae > Streptophyta > Pinopsida > Pinales > Pinaceae > Picea > Picea engelmannii. The sequence goes on along the minus strand of ML783115.1, from coordinate 700,271 downwards.
TTGTTCTCTGAGTTAGAGCCTCCATCATCTCTGAACGGTCTAAGCTTGTTTAATAGAGCCTCCATGAGGAGGTTCATATTTTGATTGATGTCAAAAAATTTCATTTCCAGCCTCTCAAATCTCTCTTCTGGTGGATCTCAAGGTTTTTTATGAATAGACTTTTTCGCCATGGCTAGGGTTTTTGCAACTTCTCTTTAATATGACTGTTGGATCCTACAATTTCCCACAAATACCCAAAATAAAAACCTGTTATGATACCAATATGATCTTTAAACCACTGTGGATATTTGATCCAGGTGGATATCGGTGGCCACCCACCTTTTCCAACTAGCTCAAAACAGTTTTCTGGCAATTTTGGCAATTTACTATTCCTAGCATTTTTAACTTCTGGGGCAATTTTGAGGGCCTAAATGAATTTTTTTCGGGATTGATATTCCAATTGATAGAAGAAGGAATGATTGAGACCCCAAAATGAATCTCCTCAATGATACCTTTCCAATGGGCTATCATACGCCTAAAATGAAGATCGTATGAAAAAGTTACAACCTCGGGAAGTTGATGTACTAACTTACCCAGACGGGGCCCACATGAATTTTGGCGGTTCATCTCCCAGGGTTAGGTTTTTGGATGTCTAGGGTGTTTGGAATTCTTGTTTATTGTAAAATGGCCTTCAAAGCCTCATTGTAATTATCTTCTTGCGAATGAGCATAGCTGTCACATCTCTTCTCAAAGATAAGCCATGACCATTCCAGTAAGCTTGTTTCCGCTGCATTTTACAATTTCAGTTTATTTCCTTATATAATAGAAAACCAATTTTACAGTATCTCTGTTATTGTGTGTTAATAACTTGTTAATAATTTGTATTCATTTCATTTTTCTCATAAAATATGAATCAGTGGTATCAGAGCGTTCTTCTCCTTGTCGTCTTAATGCATGTCCCCAACGAGGTCGGAGTACAAAGAGTTGGGTCTCGAGCTTGTTTCTTTTGAGGAAAAAATATCTCGCATGCCCAAGCGGCCTCTCATTTCAGGAGAAAAGAAAGATGAAGGGACATGAGATCCTTTCAAACTATTGATTGAGGAATCCCTCACGCAACAAAGGAACGAGATGATGGATAGTTTCGCACAAATCCTTTGGCGTCTATCAACAGGAGAAACAACAATTCAACGTAAAAGCAAGGAAAGCAGCAGTTCAATGCAAAAGAAGGAAAAAAAATACTTCAGCGTAAAAGTAGGGAAAGAAACAGATTGGTACTAAAGAAAGAAAAACAATTATGACCCATTAACGTTTTTGGGGATAAGTTGTTATTAGGGTTTTATCCCTAATTCTATGTATAAATATGTAAAGGGTTGGGAAATATTAGGTAGTAGTTGTTGCTGAAAATAAGAGATTAGGCTGAGAGTAAGAGAATATGTTTCTCATGATTGATGAAGAGAGTTTATAAAAAGATAGGCTTTCACTGCGGAGTGGCTAGGAAGGTTTCAGGATTACAATATGTTGTATATTTTGTAAGTGTAGTGTGTAATCCTGAGATGATTATTGCAGAAAGACTAATATAAGAAGCCAATCGTTGTGGACGTAGCCCAAGTATTGAGTGAGTCGCGTTAAAATCATGTGTCTGATGTGTTGTTGATGTGATTATTCATGGATGTTATGTTTATGCATGATTAGTATAGATCTGTTTAACATATGGTTGATGCACAATAATAATGAATGATTTAGTGGGTTGGTTATGTCATGATCTATGTTATACTATTTTTTCACACTAGGTTTTATGGTACTAAATTAATCTTGGATGGGTTAATGTTGAACGATTATCATGATAAAAGTAATGAATTGTCAATTAATGGAAGCCCTGCATAGAGTTTGTTGACTGATAAAAGGGTGTTAACTAAGGATAATGTGCACAGGGTAAGTAAGTATTAATTGTTTTGCTGATAACCTCACATCCCCTCATCCTTGCAAAAACTTGGTTCCTGCAACCCCAAAAGATGTCACAGTTGAAACTTCACTTGCATGCAGGTGATGCTGAAAGGGCTGGTATCTAAAGGGTTTTGTTGGTTGAATAACTTGAACCTAGGTTATTATAACAACGCACCAACAAATGGTTTTGTTATCGGTATTGGGTATGTGTTATAATCTTTGCACGAGTAGTAGTATTTGAGCATATGCACTGGGCGTGTAGGGGGGCAGACCCCCTCGCACAGGGGTTCAGGGGAAACACCCCCAAAATTTGTTTTTCTGCATCGAGACCGCATTATATTTAGGTGGTTTTTCAACACATGGTTTCTTTGCCGATGGTTTTCTATTTCCGGTTAAGGAATTAGGGTTTTGGACTAATCCAGATCATTGGGTTAGGGTTTTGGATGCCGCTGGATCCTATATGTATTTTGTATTGTAAACATTATATCACAATGAAAGAATAAGACTATGCTGGTTTTCCTGGTTTTGGGTTTCCAGGGGAAAAATCTCTGTGTAATGTTTGTATTTGCCATTGTATCTTTTCTGCTCTTTTTCTGAATATCTGTTTGCACTAGATATTGTACAAGGTTAGGATTTACAATCGGGACCCAGAATCTGTAATTGACATAATGTTTTGGAGACCGACTAAGAAATAGATCCTCGAATGGCTGGAAAGGAAGGAACGATAAATTTCCAAAGGAGATAATAGAAACCCTTAGATCAACGATGAACAATGGTTTCAAAGGTATGTGTGCACATATCTACATGGTATTTTCTTTGATGAATTTTCAAATATTTTAGTTGAGTCGTTATAGATATTAGTGGAGAATACTCGAAGATACTGAACTATAGTGCTGAGGAACTAAACCCCTATGTTGCTAAGACAATTGAATTTTGTAAGCAATACTATTTCTTACGCATTTGATTTCTAGTTGAATAGCATGTTAGGGGGTTATTTTACGGAATTTGTCATGGATTGTACCCAGTTGTATAGTGTTGTAGAAAGGGATTTATTCAAGGATCTGCACAGAAGGTTTCTAAAAACATTGAGTAACTTGGTAAAGATGTTTTTGTGTGACAAATTTGTGATGACAATGGAATCTAATTGCTAGGGGGATTCACATACATAGGGGAGATAGGTGCTGACTAGGGGATGGTCTGAAGGTAGGAAGGAGTGAAGAAATAACGAAATAAGGAAGGGAGAGACTGAGGAATGCAGAGAAATGAAGGAGTATCAGAAGAAGAAGATTAATTTGGAGTACTGCATAGTGGACAAAGATACAAGAGGTTGAAAATTGGGACTAAGAAAGGAGAGTTGCATAGTGAGTATGAGGGGAGAGAACCTTGCACCGTAGTCTAGATCGTAGAAATATCTGGCACAGAAGGAGAGAGAGTGGATCCTCAATTCAGTCATATAAAAGAAGAGTCGTTAAAAGTCCTACTAAGAATGGATCATGCATAGGACCCATGGCCCTGTGTGCATCACTGAGATATGAGATAACATTCGAAGATTTGTCAAAAGCACTTATAGTTAGCATAGGAAGTCAAAATAATGGTATCCAAAACAATGGAAGCAATGCATTGAATCAGAATCAACTAGAAACACTAAGGGGAGGTACTACGCAAAAAATCATGGAAGGGGTATACAATACATTGAGAATGCCTGAGTTCCAGGGAGTTGGGTCGGAGGACCCTGAATAACATCTATTTGTACATGAGACAATTTGGGTTGTGAAGAATACCCAAGATGAGGCCACAAATATTGTGCAGTTTGAAACAATGTTTAGAGGTGGCACACTAGTATGGTACATGAAATAGTAGAGTACTACACCAATAGTAGTACATTGGTAGAAATTTGACAAGCATTATTAAAAGAATTCAAGAAGCCATAAGTTGAGTCGTAATACATTATAGAGTTGAAGGAAATCAAACAAGTGCAAAGTGAGTCAGTTTGGGACTATGATCAAAGATTTAAGGATTTAATGGGTATATTGACATTCCAAATTTTGGATCAATATCACAGAGAATGGTTTATTATAGGACCATTACCACACATTCGTTTCCCATTGATATAATAGAAGGTTGAGTCACATCATGAAGATTTGGCGATTGCAATGAAGCTAGAAGCATCTCCCATAGGGGATGGTGGGGGAATGGCTCAAGTCCAGACACAATTAGTTGCTTTGAAAATCCAATTAGCAGAGCTTATGAAAGGAAAGGAGAAGAGGGACCAAGTCTATTGTATCACATGTAGGAATGAAGGCCACTATAAGGATGAATGTCCAACCTTTGCACAGTATTTGATGACTGGAGTATCGAAACCATTACTAGGAGGAGGGTACCATGAAATATACAATACATGGGGACATCATTCGCCTAATTTTCCATTTTTGCAGAAATACCAGAGTACACCCCAAAATTTATTTTGTAACTTTTGCAAGTCAGTAGGGAACAAAGAGAAGGATTTTTGCACATTCGACTTGATGAGAGAGTGAAATTCAGAAATGTATATAATTTAGGAGGAAAATACCATGACAAAAGAAGGCATTCCACAGTATAACAATCAAAGAGGATTTATTCCTTGATGGTGAGGAGGATTTGGAAGAGGTCGCAGTAGAGGGGTTTTTGGTAGAGGAGGTAGAGGACCAATAATTTGCTACAATTGTAATCAACCAGGACACTTAGCTCATGACTACCCAAATACTTATACAACATGCACATATTGTAGAGCACTAGATCATGAGATACAAGATTATCTGCAACTACTTTCAAAGTGGCAGGCAAGATGGAATCAGAACTAGAATCCGAATTAGAATGTACAAAAGATATCAGTAGAGAAGTGTGATGAAGAACCCACAATAGTTGTTGTCACATGCAAAGGATCTAGGACAGGGGTTGATGTGATGAATAAAGGGATGCAGATTGAGCAATGGGTGAGGAAATCAACATGAACTATGCTTACATTCGACCCACAACAAGAAAAATAGACATACCAACAAACAAGGAAGGAGATACTTAGACTGGATTGGATAACATCGACATCATCTACACCTCATGTGGTTGACATGCCTTTAGTCTATGATCGTACTATCCTAGAAATTCCACTGCAATAGGTAAGTACTTTGACATAATTTTTGAAGATTTGTTTAGAATTGATGAAAGACGAAATTGCGTCAAATGAATTGTGTGGAATGATTGATCATTGCATGCAAGAAAGGGAAGTTCCTACTATGCAAAGGGTAGTGAATCAGGTACTGTGTAAAAAGAGGAAAAACAGAGAGTTCAGACTGAATGTGAAGATTGGGTAATATGACATGGACAATGTCATTCTAGACTTGGGTTCTAATGCAAATGTTTTACCAAAACAACATGGGAAATGATGTGGAAGCCTAAGTTAATATGGTCTCCTGTCCATTTAAGTTTGGCAAACCAACACAAGATAGTTCCAATTGGTCGATTGATAGGGGTACCTATGAATATAGATGAGGTTTGCAATATAGAACATTTCAAATTCATCAAGATCATGGATGATAGTCATCCATATCCAACGCTAATGGAAATTGAATGGGCCTTTGAAAATCAAGATATTATTAATCTGAAGAGAAGGGAAATGATATTTGAAGTAGGGGATTTGAAGGTTACTTCACCATTGGATCCGACAAAAGGAAAGAGGTGCATAGAACCAGCTAAAGGGAATGAAATTGATAAAATGTATAACATGACTGCATGAATGGATGACTACGTTAGTCTTACTGTAGATGGCACACTAAGTTGGAGAAGAATTATGTAATGTGTGTCAAATTCAGAGGAAGATTTGGAACACTGGTAGAAAAGGATGCATGAAGTATCAACCAGACAGTATGCCTACATTACTCGATTGTTGCGCTGGAATGAAATGGAGTTATGTGACCCACCCAAGTATGATGGTTTGATTGATATAGTCTCTTTTGTAAAGGAGTTTGATTTGCAGATACCCGAACAACAAATATTGTTAATATTATATGTTGTCTTGAAGGCCGCTCCAGCTAGATGGTGGGATTCACATAAAGAAGGAATAAAAGGCTGAAAGTAGTGTAAATATTAATGCAACTTATATTTGGTACTGAGGTTCAGTATAATGCACAGAAATATGAAAAAGTAAGTGACCCGACATATCATATTGTGCAGTGCAGAAAGATATGGACATTGATACCAAAGGAGGAATGGATGCATAAGTTCATATATACATTGGATATGATTCCCAAGAACTGGTACCTAGAACTAGAAATGCAAAGAGAAACAATGAATTGGGATGAGATAAATAAAAGTCTTAAGATACCATTTACTTTTGAAAATGAATCTCCATTAGTAGATTCAACTTTGCAGGCCATTACGAACATTACTTTTTCATGAAATACTGGAGTGTTTTAGTGTTGGTAAAGAATATCATGATGAGGAAGATTCAAGAAATATAGAAATACCTGAAACTGAGGGGGAACATGTAGTAGAGGGTCCAAAGCTTGGATATTCTATCTATGCACAACCATTAAGGACACTTAAGGTGAATATTGGGAAAAAAATGAATCAAAATTTTGCACAAATAGGTGATTACTGGAATGATGAAACTATGGAAAATATTGCATACTTACTGTCTGAGTATCAAGATCTATCCCCAACCACATTTTCATAAATGAAAGGGATAGTTGGTGATTTAGGAAAAATGAAGATCCATTTGAAACCATATACTAAGCCAGTAAGACAAAGACCCTACAGACTCAACCCGAAATATAAATAGAAGGTAAAGACATAGATAGATTGAATTCTAGAAGAAAATATCATTGAACCGATAGTAGAATCAGAATGGATAAGCCCAATGGTATTACAAGATAAGAAAACAAGGGGAATCAAAATTTGTGTAGACCTAATAAAGTTAAATGATGCATGTATGCACGATCCCTTTTTGACACCTTTTATAGTTTAAGTGCTAGAGAATGTAGCAGGGAAGGAGGCCTACTCTTTCATTTTTGGATTCTCAGGATATCACTAGATAAATATTGCACAAGAGGATAAACATAAGACTACCATTTTGACAGAGTGGGGAAGAATGCACCTATAATTTTGTCAAGAGTAGTTGTCACAACCTTTAAGGAATTTATTCATAAGTTCCTTGAAGTTTATTTAGATTATTTGACCTTGTTTAGTCTATTAAAATATCACATATAAGTATTGAGATTAATTTTGGATAGGTGTAGACAATGTTAGATTTCATTGAATTTGAAAAAATGTATTTTTTTTTCACCTTTTGGAATTTTGTTAGATCATGTGGTATGTTTTATCGCACAAGTTGTAGGTTGGGAAAATCCCAACCTAACCACTAATTGGAAACAACTAGGAGGGAACCTACCCACTATCACCTTAGGCAAGTGTCCCCGTCACTTTAGATGTGAGGTAGTCACCTCAAGGGGGGAATCCCGATGACCCTAGGGGGAAAGGAGTGTGAAAATGGAAATGAAAAGAGTGAATCCCAAAAATTTCAATATTATATATGTAAATGGAAGGTCGATAATGAGTCTTATCTTGTCTTGAGGTTTCCAAGTCCTTGGATGAATTTTCGAGAAATTAGTACTTGCCTGAGACACAAGAAAAACAAACATATGATGCAATATAACCAATTGGAAGAGAAATTTAAGATTGATTTCCCTAATAGTATATGTTATTAAAATATATATCATCAAATGAAATGGCACAATAATCTGCTAAACAAGTTCTATAAATCAAGTGAAAGATGCAAGAGATAGACTGGCTAAACACTAGTGAAACTCAAGATTCAGAGACCAAGATACTAGCATAAAAAGATAAGGTTTTTGTAAACACTTATGCAACTATATATATCATCCTTATGGATGTAACAATAAAATTATTTTAGAAAGAAAATCATCCACTAAAACTCCTCCAAACGTTGCCAAAAGGTGCGCTAGACTAAGTAGTATAAGTGTGCAAAATTTGGACAATTTCTAGAGGTTGATTAAAGAGTTATTTAAGAAATTAGATTAGGGTTTCTCCATCCCTAATGGGTGAAGATGAAATTTTATAACATCAGCAAGAACCACCCCTTTAGAGGGGATTCCCTAGTTTCTGAGAGGTTCTCTAAGCATAAGGAACATAACCCAAGTTGAAAAAAGTTAATATGACAAGAAATCATGTTTCCCAATGCAATATTTTGTTTTTCCATTGCAAGAATACTTCTTATTAGTGCCTTTTAAAATGGATGATGGAGTCTTTAAATCACAATCTATATCAAAAAAAAACTTAGGGGTGTAAACCCTATTACTCCTTAGGGTATGCCAACCAAGCTTTAGGGTAAATCTATGAGGTAATACACACTCGTATTCCTCCTAGAAACACTTGCAAAACAGAAATACTTAAAACCTTTAGCAAAGAGATGAAGAAATGATGGAGAGTGTATGTATTATAATCCTCCCTAGGTTTTCCACCAACAATGACCAATGTAAGAAAGAAAATAATAGCATATGCATATTCTTCCTTACCTAATCCAAGAAAATTAGAGAACAAACCCTAGGTACCATGCAAAATTCATCCAAGATTCAAGAGAGAAAGCCTTTAGGGGTGATCATCACTCCTCCTCATCCAAATCACTAATAAATATTCACCATAAGAAATTACACAAGAGAGAAACACCAAAATCACCAAGATTAGTGAAAATTTCATCCATGTACTTCTCACAATGGGAGAGTTATGTTATGAAATGAGATCTTATGATCTCTATTTATACAAAATGTCTCCAAAATAGTTTGTCCACATAATATTAGGGTAAAAAAAAAGACTATGGGTCAAAAACACTAATCTTTCCCCTTTTACAAAATAAAATTAAACAATTCACTTAAAATTTAGTTTTACACAAAAAGAAACCCTATTTTAAAGTGATGCCACCCCTTTAGGGACATTTTGGTACTAGGAGCAAGTCGGTGGTGTTGGAGGAGTGTAGCTAGGCTTCCCCAATCCACATTTCAAGCATCCAAGTCACTATCTTCATGGTCAAATCCCAATTCTTCTCAGAAATTCCATGTTCCAATGAGTGGTAATCTCACCACCAAACCCTATCCACCATAGATGATTCCATGCTCCTAAATATGGTGTTTTTCCTCTCCTAGGAAATGTTTTTGGCATGTAGGAGCTAGGCAGGTAGACCTCTGAAGTTTCATCTTTTTCATCCGGAATGTGGACCCTTGGCATACAACTTGTGGCCTTCAAGCCCCATGGAAGCCCAAGCTAGGCTTGTTCCTCCAAAATTTTCCACAAACTAGGTATTGCAAACACAAATAAGCATGCCCTCCAAGGATATAAAGTCAAGATATCATGATGAGTAAACTAAATCAATAAATTAGCCACCTAAGAATGTGCATCAAAGATTACCATGTCAAACAAGAAAGTTCTCAAAGACATTATGCGACTTGCCAAGATTGGATATGGGAGGGTCGACGAAGTGTCCTATTGGGTTGATATTTCCCTAGGTCAAGGAGTGTTTCCAAGAGATCCGTCTCTAAGCCATGTAAATTGGATGAAATCATTAAGGTTCAAGACTCATTGGGCATGGGATTCATGACATACAAGGGGTTGTAGTGTCTAATTCATGGGTGCCTTTGTAGAGGCTGTATAACACCTTTGTTTACATTGTAATTTTTCCAAACCCATTGTTTTTTCATTCTTTGTTTCTTTCAAATTTCAGGGACAATGTTAATGTCACTGTCCTGGCATGGTGTCGAGATAATGACAGTGTCACTCACAAATACCTAGTGAAAATGAGAAGGTTAGCTCATGATGAGACCCCCTTTGTCTCATCCATGCAACTGAGAGACATTACCCTGGTTTGGTGACCATATGATGGCAATGTCATGCCACTAAATATCCATGATCATGATAGGCAATCTCGTGATGATACCTCCTATCCTCCAACTAACCCTTTAAACATTCTTAATCATTATTGTTGTGGGTCCCCCTTTTCTTACAGATAAACATTTCATTTATTTCTTTGGGGATCCCCAGACAAATCTTTTGGAAGGTTTATACATAGGATTTTATCTTTTACCCAACAATAATCCCTCTCGGCCTTCAACCCCTTCTTCCAATAGAATGAGGGACAACCTGTAACACACCCGATCCCTAAGTACCCTTTTTAGGGATGGGGAATCAATTTTTTTTCTTTCCTTAATCATCTTGAATCCTCTTCTACACAATCATATCTTTCTAGCGACTGCTACAAGGCTCAAATATGATCTCTAGATTTCCATTTATGGCCTCCCAAAGCTCTTCGAGAATTATTAGTCAAGGGCCACATGGCACCCACGTGGGTCCATATCAGTCATACCATCCAAAGTTCCCCGAAGTCCCATATATTCCCCATCGTTCCTATATGCATGGTGGAATTTCATCCACCATATAATCCATCAGAGGGGCTTCATCCTCGTTTAACACATAAACTTAAGGGAAATTCAATGTTCGACGCTTTGGCACTGAACGCCCCTTTTCCTTTCCACATGCATATCCTCTAGAGTCCTGAACTCCTGAACTTCCGAAGGATCCTGAAATATTGCCATGCGGCTTCGAACTTCGGCCCTTTCGGCCTATCTAATATCCTACACCCCAAACCTCTGGATTTTCGAACTCCCATACTCCTGAAAGGTCCACCTTTACACATGATGGCATAGTAAATGTTGAGGCAAGGACAGGTGGGTCCTGATTACTCCACCTACTAATAGGACAAGAGAATATGTGCTAGAGGGTGAAATGAGACAAGGCATAGATGACATATGATCCCATTAGTGGGTGATACATATCATGTTCAAATGGGCACATAGGGTTTGCGAAAAGTATGAATCCAAGTGACATGTGGCACATTGAACATGGGTCCATGTCACCCTGGGTGACGTCATTGTGCCACATCACTCTGGACCAACAACCTTCCAACGCCCCTTATATCTCATGGTCAAGATGCGTCCATGTAGATCTATAGATCTACGACCTCCGTTACTTCATAACTTTGACATTTGGAGAATATGCGGTGTGAATTCCTCCTTGCTCCAGGAGTGGTCAGCGTCAGGTTGACTACGACATAGCTTCAACATCCAGGGAACATCTCGAAGCATCCTTGGATATACGGTTCTTGTCACTTCATGAGTTCAACATTTGAGTTTTCTACCCACTCCACTCTCATTTTCTCCTAGAGTAGGACTTCGTCGAAGTGTTGTACGCTAGTCCCTCTACTGGTTGATTAGATGGTTAAGAGGGGTTCTCAATGGAATCCCCAGATCCACGGCTCACATTAATTTGAAACTCCAACATTCAGGGGATTTGGTGTCATGACATCGTTGTTCTCCTGAAGTGGTCAATGTCGGACTGACCATGACATGGATCCAACGGTCAGGGAAGATCCCTAGACTCCTCGAAATCTATGAATTTCATGACTTTGGGACCGGTAAGTGGGTCAGGCTTTAACTATGGGGTAGGTCCATCAATCATCGTTAGACAAAATGTTAGGGACATAACCTCCCTAATCCCTCACGTAGGTATAATAATATAATTCCATGTAATAAAGGACAATATTAATAAGGCCCAACAATAAGGAAGAATAATTCAAATGTAAGAAGACCTAATAGAAGCTTCCACTTCTAGAAGGATCTTCCTCTAGATTGTTCTTTTGGATAGATATATTTAGTATAAATAGAAGTAGAGGGTATGAGAAATAATGTCTTGGATATTATTGTAATAGAGCTCTACTCTGCTAGAGGTTTCCCCCTCGAAGAGGCAAGTGAACATTGCTATCAGTAATCAAAGTTCTATTTCTGGTGTTATTCTGGTATTATTCTAGTATTGTTCTAGTTATATCATTGTTTCTCTACCATTTCTAGCTAAATATTTATGTTCTTCATACTATTTTATATCTGGAATACTACAAGTGTTATCAGAGCACCTTCCTCGGTAGAAAATTGTGGGTTCATTTTTTTTGGGGTAGAGACGTATTTGGGTGTCTTAAAGCTGCATAGATCTGTCATTACGTGCATAAACCTACGGTCATAGATTCATACACTCAATAAATACAAGTGGTACTCAAGCACACATTTTTTGGCCACCCTTGTAACCCCTATTCATACCCCTTTGAGTGGTAGTGCATCAGACAACACCTATATACAGATAGGACTATATTTCCTAAATCCCTCCATAGATAAACCGATCAGCTACTTGACTGTTATAGTTCCACCGAGAACAACACTCAGTTAGATACTCTCTAGTACATAAATAGTTGGGTAGTATGGCTAAGGGCATGGTCTAGCCTCCTTAGTTGGCACCCTGAGATATCGGGCTGAGTACTACTGTTGGACCTTGCACACATATCAGAGATATATAGCACATGGAAAACCCTTTTCTATAGAAACCTTGAATATCCTACCCCTTGGAGGAAAAAAAAACAAAAACAGATAAGATCTATTGTCGTGAAACTGTGCCTTTTGCATTCTGGTTGTTAAATTACTACACATTTCTTCCTATTAATCATTTGGGCATTTTGTCACTGCAGTATTATTCAGGTCAAAGTATAACTCTGCAGGAGTAAAAAAAAAAGTATAATGGTCTTACCGACACACTTATTTGAGACCTATACCACTGGGTTCCTCTCTTCACCCCGATTCTAGTGATACCTATCCTTTTTAACATAATAGTTTTTTGTGGACCCGACCCTTCTATGACACCCTTATTTGGCCCTTATCCCATTAGATTAGTATTTTCACCCTGATTGCATTGGTACCTATCATTTGAAACCCTTCTTCTCAGTGGTCCCACCCACCCCTCCAGACCCTTTTTGTTTCCCCTATACCATTTTCCTACCCCTTTTTCCAAATGGCTACCACAAGAGCCTAAGAACTCAATACCTTTATTTTTGAAAATCACCAAAACAAGGAATACATCAAGACTATCACTTCCAACATTGCCTCAATCAATTCGTCCATTGATATCCTCAAGGAATGATGTTCCCACATCGAAGACCTTAAATACCTCAAAGACCTCAAATCCACCTTTGAACACTTCATGGGCCGTTTCCAGAACCCTTCCTCTTCTGAGTAACCATATTGTCAGGATGACCATGAATCTTTCCATTACCAAGGTCCTCATACTACCCACTTTTCTCGATACCTTCACCCTCCCCAAATTGAGGTAAAATTTTTTTATGGATCCGATCCCACAGGCTGGGTCACCCAAATGGAAAATTATTTCTCTTTGCATGGAATTACTGATGATTTATCCAAGCTTTGTTATGGTGGTCCTATATCTAGATCTGGAATGATGGCAATGGCAGAAATGGAGAAAAAAGGCACGCCAAGGGTATGTTTCTTGGACACAGTTTTTGGCCGAACTTTATGAATGCTTTGACTCTAACACCCACCATTTAGGTCATTTGACCAAGTTAAAGCAGTCTGGGAAAGTGAAAGAATTTATTTTTTCATTTGATCACTTGGATTTGAGAATGGAGGGTATGTGAGATTCTTTCTTTAGGGAATTCTTTATCAGTGGCCTCAAAGATGAAATTCATACCCATGTTCTCATGGCACACCACCATACTTGGTTGGAAGCTACTCAACGAGCGAAGGAAGCCCAACATATTGTCTCCTCCCAAACTCGCAAACCCTCCTTTCCTCCTCACCCTAAACCCACCAATGTTGCTCCTCATGCAACTCCCCTCAAGATCCAAAAATTAACCATGGCTAAAATGGTTGAACGTCAACTCAAGGGTCTTTTTTTTAATTGTGACAAAAAATATTTTCCCGGGCACAAGTGTAAGGAACAAAATCTTTTTATGTCTATGACCGAGGATCTTTATGAAGAATATGTAGTTGTTTCTCCTGTGGAGGAACTACCCCCACTATTTTACCTCACCCCACCCTCTAACCCACCCAAAGTTGACCTGGTGATTTCACTTAATGCCCTCAGTGGCTTCTCTGCTCCCCAGACCCTCAAATTAATTGGTTACATCAAAAATAGGAAAGTCATCATCCTTGTGGACAATGGTAGAACCCATAAATTTATTAATCACTTCATTTCCCAAGAAGTCAATTGTTACATCTGTGTCGTCAATAATTTTCAAATTATGATTACCAATGGTGGTTCCATGAAATGTGGGGGATGATGTGAAAATGTGCGACTCGAAATTGGTTAGTATCACCTAAAATCCCATATGTTTTATATATACATGGGTGGTTGTGACATTGTTCTTAGTACCAAATGGTTATGCACTCTAGGCCCCATTATCATGGATTTTAAGGACTTAACCATGCAATTCCAATAGGAGATACACCTGTATAAGTTCCAAGGAATCACAACAGGCTCCCCTGATATCATTAGTTCCCATCACATGGAAAATATCCTAAATTTTTTTATTCGAGAATGATAGCCCAACTCCACTCCATTCATGTTGTTGAGACACCTTCTGTGCATCCCGACCTCCAATCTATCCTCTCCCACCACCAAGTTGTTTTTACCACCCCTAAAGAACTCCCCCCTTCCCGTGGCATCCATTATCATTTCATCTCTCTAATCCTGGGAAATATTCCCCCTAATTTTTTGGCCTTATCGTCATCCCTTTGATCAAAAGAATGAAATTGAGAAAATTCTTCATGAATTACTAGAAGTCGGTGTTATCCATCCCAATATTATCCCCTATTCCTCCCCTGTGGTCATGGTACTCAAGAAACAAGGTACTTGGCACATGTGTCCTGATTTCCGCACCCTCAACAAACTCACAATTAAATAAAAATTCCCCATTCCTGTCATTCATGACCTCTTGGATGAATTGAGTGGTGCTCAGTACTTCACCAAATTGGATCTATGTTCCAGCTACCACCAGATCCATATGAAAGAAGAAGACATCCCCAAGACTGCATTTTGCACTCATGAGGGTCCTTATGAATTCTTGGTAATGTCCTTTGGATTGTTTAATGCTCCTTCCACTTTCCAAAGTCTTATGAATCATTTCTTCCATCCTTTTCTTTGTCATTTTGTCTTAGTTTTCTTTGATAATATTCTCATATATAGTAAAACTTGGTCATCCCATCTCTCCCATGTGAATCAAGTTCTCCATCTACTCTCTAAGCACCAACTTTTTCTCAAACAATCTAAATTTTCCTTTGGTGCCTCAAAAGTGGAATACCTGGGTCATATTGTTGACAAGGATGGTGTCCAAGAGGATCCTAAGAAAATTGAATCTATGCAAGATTGGCCTTTCCCTAAAACTCTTAATATCTTGCGTGGTTTTCTAGGTTTAACAAGATATTATAGGAAATTTGTTCAGAATTATGGGAAGATTGCAGCTCCTCTCACTTCCCTCCTTAAAAAGAATGCTTTCACTTGGACTTCAGATGCAGATCATGCCTTCCAAGCATTAAAATATGCTATGTTCTTGACCCCTGTCCTAACACTCCTAGACTTCAAAAATACATTCGTATTGGAATGTCATGCTTTCAGGAAAGGAATTGGATCCATCCTCATGCAAGATGGCAGGCCCTTAGATTTACTAGCAAACAAATTTCAGAGTGACATTTGGGACAATCCATTTATGAAAAGGAAATGTTATCTATTATGCATGTTGTGGATCTCTAGCATCCTTATTTATTAGGTCAATGATTTAAAATCAAAACTGATCATCAGAGTCTCAAGTATTTCCTGGAACAATGAATTTCATCCTTGGCACAACAAAAATGGGTGACCAAGATATTTGGCTATGATTATGAGATCATTTACAAGAAGGGAAAATAAAATGTAGTGGTTGATTCTCTTTCCTAGAAATATGAAGAATATGGGTCCCTTTTCTCCCTCTCCTTCATTGTACTAGATTAGCTCCAAGTTGTTCATTAGGAATGGTTGCAAGACCCAAAAATTTCTATCCTGCTCCACCAATTGTAACAAAATTCTTCAGTTTATCTAGGGTATTCTTGGAATAATGAAGAGATTTTCTACAAAGGTCATTTGTATTTATGCAAGAAATCCAAACTTAAATCCACAACTTTTTCTGAACTTCATGCCTCACCCACAACCGAGCATTTAGGATTTACCAAAACCTATGAATGGGTCAAATGTTCTTTTTTTCTGGGAGTGTATGAAACAAGATGTTCTCACCTTTGTGGCCGAATGTGAGTTATGTCAATGCAACAAGGGAGAAACTGTAAAAGCTCCAGGAATAGTCTAACTTCTTCTGATTCCCCCTGCTATTTGACAAGATATTCCTATGGACTTCATTGTAGGCTTACCTAAATCAGGAAATAATTCAATCATCATGGTGGTCATCGATCATCTCTCCAAATAAGCTCACTTTTTTTTCTATTCAACACCCATTCATAGTCGCCACAATGGCTCGAATATTCATGGATAATATATTCAAGCTTCATGGAATGCATAATTCTATTGTCTATGATAGAGACCCCACTCTCACCAGCAATTTTTGGCAAGAATTGTTCAAGATATAGGGCACACAATTGCATCTTATCACTTCTTATCATCCCCAAATGGATGGCCAGACTGAAGTTGTCAACAAGTGTTTGGAAACATATTTGAGGTGTTATGTATCTGCGTGGAAAAATAGGTGGGCTCAATGGTTACCCCTAGTTTAATGGTGGTACAACACCTCTTACCATACAATTACTCTCATGACTCCTTTTAGAGTATTCTATGCCCAAAATACTGCATCAGTTCTTTCCTATATTCCAGGGGTCTCATAGGTTCAAGAGGTTGACATAAATCTTACATTCCGTGAGGCTATTCTTCATGCCCTCAAAGAAAATTTGGTCATAGCTTAGAATTGCAAGAAGAAACAAGTCGATCAAGTTCGTTTCGAACACCATTTTGTTGAAGGGGACCAGGTATTTATTCGTCTACAACCTTATAATAAGACTTCACCCAAATATCAACATTGTCAGAAACTTGCGCCCAAATTTTATGGTCCTTATAGAGTGATCAAGCATGTGGGATCAGTGGCCTATTAGTTATCTCTACCCAATTAGTCAAAGCTCCATCTTGTTTTTCATGTTTCTTGCTTAAAGAAGGTGATTGGAATTAAGTGCCAAACTCAAACTATTCTCCTTGAGTTGGATGAAGAAGGTTCCATATGGTTGCATCCAAAATAAGTCTTGGCCCAATGAGAGCAATGTCTCCGCCAGTGCAACATCCATGAATTGTTATTCCAATGGAAAGATACCCCTCCAAAAGATGCCACCTAGGAGCCAAACACCATTGTACAATAATTCCCTCATTTGAAGCCTTAAGGACACGGATGTTCTTCAAGGGGGAGGGCATGTTAGGGACCTAACTTCCCTAGCCCCTCGAATAAGTAGAATAATATAATTCCATGTAATAAAGGCCAATATTAATAAGTCCTAGAAATAAGGAAGAATAAGTCAAATGTAATAAGACCTAATGGAAGCTTCAACTTCTAGAAGGATATTCCTCCATATTGTTCTTTTTGATAGATAGATTTATTATAAATGGAAGTAGAGAGTATGAGAAATATTGTCTTGGATATTATTGTAATAGAGATCTGATCTGTTGGAGGTTTCCCCCTCGAAGAGGCAAGTGAACATTGCTATCAATAATCAAAATTTTCATTCTGGTGTTATGTTGGTATTGTTCTGGTATTGTTCTAGTTATATCATTGTTTCTCTGCCATTTATAGCTAAAATATTTATGTTCTGCATACTATTTTATATATGGAATACTACACAATCCAACATAACCCTCTTGCAATTTGAAAAAAACATTTATGAATGTCAAAATGTGATATAAAATTTGATCAACACCACATCGCAACATAACCATTCATGATTGTAGGAAGCCAACAAAAATCAACCAAAATTAATGTCTCAATGTCACATAACCATTGAACCATCATAATCAAATGTATTCATATTATAAAAAAACGCAAGTTGAATGTTATAATCTGACATAACTATTGAATAATGTCACAACCCAAAAAAACCCTTGATGAATGTTACAATGCGACAAACTCCTTAATAAATGTCACAATATGACATCATATTTGATGAACATCACAATGCGACAAAACCCCTACTGAACATCAAAATGTGACATGGAATGTGATGAATGTTGTAATCTAACATAGACATTAATGTGGTAAGATGAATGTCACAATCTGAAATAACCATTAAGAAACACAACAATTTGACACAAAAAACCATAGTAAACCATGCCCAAACATGATAAACCATAGTCATCAAACATGGTAAATGATATAGAAACATAATGAACCATGGTCAAACTGTAATGTCCCTAGCCACCAACAGGTCGGGAAACGTCACTGAGTAAACATATTTCTGCTCTGATACCAATTTGTAACATCCCCAGCCACCAATAGGTAGGGCAACGCCACTGAGCATATATCTTTATGCTCTTATACCAATTTGTAACGTCCCCAGCCACCAACAGGCTAGGCAATGTCATTAAGTAAACATATTTATGCTTTGATACCAATTTTGTAACATCCTTAGGCACCCAAGTCGGGCCATGCTACTCCAGAAATAAAAATTATCATCTGCATATATATAAACATAAACAGACAACATATTCTTCTAATACACAGATTAATGAGAAACAATAGTATGCCTGTACATGCAACATATACATGCAATACTCATCAATATAGCATGTATAAATACACAACATGTAAATGAACAGAGGATTGGAACTTATATTTTAACGAAAGTACAACAATTGCATGCATACCTTCCATGAACCTCCCAACCATACACCACGCTGCTCATCACTCTCAGCAGTGAGTCACCCTTGAGCTGGGACTAAAATCCACCTGGGTAAATGGATTCCTAGGCTAGGTAGGGACAATGGGAATTTGCACAGTACAACGTGAAGGATTTCCTCCAAGGAGCCACTTACGCCCACAACTCATAGATTCTCATTCCCCACATGCCTGCCCCACCCCAGGAGTATACACCTTCACTATCCTACAGTCCATTGATTGCTTCACCTCCCTTTTCGGGGCTTCAACAATAGGTCGGATCATGAATTCTTAGAGATCTATAACTTCTACTAGACTCCCTCCAGGAGAGCTCACTTCCTCAACACAATATCTTACCTGGAGAGAGTTGTTCACAGGCATGACAACCTACTTCTTCTGTCCATGGGCATGAAAACCTGCTTCTTCAGTCCACATTCCTCAACACATGGGCATGGTGATGGAAACAACAACAACTAGACGTGGGGAACAGTAATAACAAAATAATACATAGGCCACCCGCAGGGTACATGTGTCACAAGGGTATCAATTCGGGCTTGTAAAAGAGGTTCAGGGTGGTTGAGGAATTCAACAATAGCAGAAATGACTAACTATGTTCTTTTTCAGTGCATGAGTGAATGGGGCAAAACCATGGAAAAAATCCTCCGAATATCTAGAAGGGAGAGAGTCGTGAGAATTATGAGAATAGTCAGAATTTTCAGAATGGTGAGAACGCCCCCATAAATCTCCATGCATCTTGGATGACACTTCTCTCTCCAGAAGCATGTTCCTCTCCACTTGGAACTTGTTCTTCTCCCCAAATGAACTTAGGATAAATTAATATCCTCTTTACAGCCTTTAAAATAATAATTATATATTATTATCTTGGGTTTAAGCTCTTAATCTTAGTCCTTTCCCCCCCAATCTCCTAGTCTCCTCCCTTTCCCAACCTAGTTGAGCTTAGTCCCCCATACTCTTTCTTCATGGTTAGTATACACATAGCGATGTTGTTTATATTAATAATATGAATATTTACATGTACAAAAAAGGCTCCTGGCCTTTAACATATAGGCTCTCCGGCCTAATAATCACATAATCCTCCTAGCTTATAACACTTGGCTCACCAATCTACAAAACATGTCACAATTTATGATTACAATAGAGGCTCGGCCTTGGGATATTAAAACCTCCTCCCGCTATTTTTTCACTGTCCTCATTGCAACTTGTTTATACATATACATTTCAAAATTCTTCAAAAAGGATTCAATCTTTAGCTATTGGAAGCTTGTTATCCACCTGGTGCTCTACTTTTAAGTACCAATTCCAGCGTTAATAGTGTTGGGTCACCAAAGTACCATATTTTTACCAACCATTCACTTCACTTTCACTTCACTTTTAACCATATTCCGCTTTCCCATACCCTTACATTAAACCATTTTCATGATTACCTGGGTTTTAGACATATTATTTTCCAATGCATCTATTTTAGTGTTTTTGAGTGAATTTATGATTAAATATTGGAAAAATGACATGTTTACACTTATATGTGAAAGTGGGATGAGTTTCATGGTGTTGACAGGTGTATTTGAATACTCCAACCAAGTCAAATTTGACCATCAAGCCTCAAATTCGAATTTCCTCTTCAACCCTTTGAAGATTTGATGAAGATTTGAAGATCTACTCAAGTATCTTGGATGGAGATTAATCATGAAATAAATATTTGTGAGAGGATTTGTAGAGATATCACTTGATAGGTGTGAGAACATGGTTGTAACCAAATGAGACATTTGTGGATCTAGGAGAGATTTGTGGATCTAAGTTATCTTAAATTTTTGTATAAATAGGAGTGCCTCCTCCATTTCAAGGGGAGGACTCCTGGAGCATTGTGTCCAACTTATGATGGAAAAAGAATCAATCTTTATTTTCACATCAGTTTCCATTCTCTAGTTTAAATTTAAAATTCTTTAGTTTATGTGTTACTTTGTTCTTGGGAGAATTGAGCTCACTCCAAATAGATCATAGTTGCATTTTCTTCTTGTTCTAATGCTTTGAATAGGTTTATATGCTTTATTGTTTTTATTAGAATTATTTGATGATCTTGATTGTTGATAGGTTATTTGAAACATTACAAGAAGAGCTCCTGTAAGGGATCTATTGTTTTCATGCCTACAACAACTAAGCCTTTTTAAGTGTATTTATTTTTAATGCATGAGTGTTTACTTGATGATCTTGATTGTTGATAGGTTATTTGAAACATTACGAGAAAACCTCCTATAAGGGAGCTATTGTTTTCATGCCTACAACAACTAAGCCTTTTAAAGTGTATTTATTTTCGATGCATGAGTGTTTACTTGATGATCTTGATTATTGATAGGTTTTGTAAAACATCATGAGAGGACCTCATGTAAGGGAGCTAGTGTTTTCTTTCCTACAACAACTAAGTCTTATTAAGTGAAATGAAAGAGTTAGGATTTGATTGAATTTTCTTAGATTAGAGTTAGATGCCTACTCCTGCATATATTTTGCTGGCATCATCACAAGCTTAC
>ML783115.1:646673-678051 GCA_009831015.1 Picea engelmannii | reverse complement strand
AAAAAACCATAAAAAAAATAAAATTTAAAAACATAAAAACAAAACCATGCTGCCGAATGTTATATAAAAAAAATCAAAGCATAAAATAAAATGAGATTAACACTCAGAGAAAATAAACCTCTCCATGCAGCATTGAAGCATCTTAGTCAAGCAACTCTTCAAAGTTTACAATCTGCAAAAATTATGAGAATAAATAATCCATTTTTGTTTCTATAGGAAGAAAGTATCTGCACGGAGGAGACCCACACCACCAAAATTGGATGAACAAACCCAACGCTTTAAGCTAACAGAATCTACAGATCTAGCAATTAAATGAAAATATCCACGTTTTGCCAAAGGAATTGCAAGAGAGTTGTCCATGTAATAATTTGATTGCAAAGGTTTCACATCACCGTTTGACCGTAGGTCCCTTTGTAAAACGTTCCCAACAACATTACTAGCAGATTCAACACCTCGCAATGTTCGTATTGTTTCTAACAACAAATTTTTAGTTTCAAATAGTAAAGCCTAGGCTCTCACCTTGCTCGTTACAGAATTTGACAATAAAACCAACATAGTGCCATGTTTGCCTGTAGAATTAATGGAGAAGCGGATTTGTTTGCCTGTAGAGAACCAGATCAGCCTATTTGGTGTGGTTGATGGGAATTTTATCCTTTTTCAAGAGACTAATTTCGAATTGAAATTCAATACGTTGGTGGAAAGAAAAAACAAACTTGACTTGCTGGATTAATTTGATTATGTGATCCTTTAAAATCCAACCACAACGAATCATTTCATTCACCAGAAATCGTTTTTCATTGCTGGAAAAATGAAACTGTATTTGAAACATGATTTCAAAATGAGAATTAAGAGCAAACCAAGGTTAATTTGAAAAATCCACGACATGGGGTTTTCTGGCAACGGGGGAAATTCAGTAACTCAGAAATATTTTTCTAGATTTCACATCCGTTAGAGAGAATTTGTCGGTTCTTCGAAGCTTTGTTTTGCAAACCGAGTGAAGGAAAAATGGTTTTTGAATTTAATTCTTGGTAATCAGTTGAGGGATTTCATGATCCAGTTTTCCTGATCTCCAGGAAGAAGAATCTAAATTGAAAACAAAATCTATTGGATCCAATCTAACAACTAGTTGTAAAACTAAACTCCGAAACAATATTTTGTTTTCCTGAACAATCTGATCACAATTATTAAAAAAAAAAAAACAAAAAAAAAACACTAGCTTCTTGTGACACTGCTCTTACGTAATGTCATGGCAATGGAGGCTCTTCCTATCTATTTGGAGAATATCTTCAACACCCCAGTCACTGTGATTCTCTCAGTGACATTTGTCCTCACTTTTGGGGAGGTTATTCCACAAGCAATATGTTCACAACACGGACTTTATGTTGGTGCAAATTTTATGTGGCTTGTGCGCATCCTTATGCTTATTTGTTGTCTTATTGCTTATCGAATATCTGAGGTCCTTGATTGCATACTTGGGCATAACCAGTCTGCCTTATTTAGGCATGCACAGCTGACGCCAAAGGCTCTTGTTTCATTTTTTCTTTATTATTTGTTTTGTTTTAATATATATATATATATATATATATATATATATATATATATATATATATATATATATATATATATATTTAAATTTTTAAAAATATAACATATATAATTAAAAAAAAATAATAAAAAAATGCATCAATAAAATAAGTAGGGTATTGTTCGTTTTCCTTGAGGAGGTACTGGTTGATTTAAATGTCAAGACTGATTATTTGCATAGGCATGTCTACTTAACTCTCTTTTCAGGATTTTAGCTACGGAACGGTGCACATTCTGCAGCGAAACATCAATTCTGCAGCTGAAAAACTTCATTGTTTCACCCAAAGTTTAACTTAGCCTAACTTTTTCATATGACATCGGATCTCGAGAATTCAAGCGTCGTTGGAAAAATATGGACGAGATCTATGCAATAGAGTCATTATCATAACAATTTGAGATAAAAAATATTTGGTCAGTTTTCTTGGATATTGTAGACTTATGATTTCAAAAAACCGTTTAAATCATCAGATCATAAAAACATGTTATAAATCTATCACCTGGCTTTTGAATCACTAAAATTGAGCATCGAATGAAGAAGTTATCAAAGAAACACTGACGGGTAGTCCAAGGTGCACCACTTTGCAAGTTTCATACTTTCTTGCCTCACTTTCACTCACCCCTAACCCATGAATAAAGTCACTTAGCTCACTTACCAAGCTGAGTTATGACCTTGTCATTTTCCTTTTGCCAAATAAAACATGCTTGATCTTTCATCTATGGTCCTCTAAATCATTACTCTGTACTCACATTAGATGATGGGGGATTCTGTATGGCCCTCCTTCTGACAAGTCTTGGCCCATCGACATCATCACATCATCTGGGATTGAGACTAGAGACCTTTTCAGTACCTTGAGGCTTGCATGCCTTAATGGCAAGTTCTTTCACCAATAAACAGTGGGAATACATCAATGTCCCCTATTTGTCGAATCTTCTAGGTGACTCGACGTGTGACACATTTATTCGTACCTAGTAAGATGTACTTGGGCATCTTGAATCTCATTGACATTAATGGTGAGTAGTCTCGTGTCGGCTAACAACATTCATTAATGGTTGGTAATCCGACAATTTCTTTCTATGTTCAACATCAACAAAATTTATTCACATAGATAAGAATTATGCCACGATGTGGATATGAATAAAGACTATATGGTTCCATGACACTCATAACAGCTTGCAATAGTGTTCCAGTAAATCAAATATTCAGCTCTAGTGTTCAGCACCAACAACTTAGTTCCAACAATAAGATGGTATAGGTGTACCAATTTCAGATCTCATTCTATGTTCATACACCCAAGCAGATCAAATTATTTTCACTCCAAAGATCCATGATCCAATAGTAGTAGCCAAAAGATTCCATCCATACAAAGATCTCTCAGATGCATAGCGAATGATCTTCTCAGGTAGGTGAAGGTATGTTGTTTTCCAATCTTTAATTAATAATTCCTTAAATACTAAAAGACATGTATTTGGAAAATTTCTCATTCACAACTGCCCTTCCCTATTTGCTAAATTTTTCCAAGGATGGAAAACATCTATAGTTTGGGAGGGATATTCATCATATGCCATTCATTTATCCTATATTACATCTTTTATAACCTCATATGATGTGACCAACATGTTTTTCCCAACTGATTATTGTTTCTTTTATAAAGCACCTTCATTGATTTCCTAAAATGCATCATTGATTTGCATATGAAACACATATTCCAAAGCAAATCTACCACGAGGAGGATGGATTCCATGCATTTGACATACTTCAATACACCTTATTGAATAAGACTAAAATGATTGAATGATTGATACACACATTACTGAATCATCATTTTGAATGCATTCATATGATTGAAATTTCAAGTCTATTCTTTGTTGTAGCAAGAAAAAGAAAAATGAAAGTGTTGTCACACAAGAACCAACACTTACAATATTGATGGTTGTCACACAAGAACCAACCATAATCAAGAGGAATAAATGTTGCTACATAAAGAAATACTTTTGGTTGTCACACAAGAACCAACCATAAGCAAGAAAAAAAAGTGCTTTGACATAAGGAAATACTTATGGTTATCACATAAGAAGCAACCACAAAAAGCAGCTACCACTTAGATATCTTTCAACAAATGAAGGCTCCATCACACAATTCAGGAAATTCAATGTAAGGTTGCAGGAGGACATGCAACACCTTCAGTTGTGGGGTATGTTGGGTCGCCAAAGTACCATCTTTTTACCAACCTTTCACTTCACTTTCACTTCACTTTTAACCATATTCTACTTTCCCATACCCTTACATTAAACCATTTTCATGATTACATGCGTTTTAGACATATTATTTTCCAATGCATCTATTTTAGTGTTTTTGAGTGCATTTATGATTAAATATTGGAAAAATGACATGTTTACACTTATATATGAAAGTGGGATGAGTTTCATGATGTTTACAGGTGTATTGGAAGACTCCAACCAAGTCAAATTTGACCATCAAACCTCAAATTCGAATTTCCTCTTCAACCCTTTGAAGATTTGATGAAGATTTGGAGATCTACTCAAGTATCTTGGATGGAGATTAATCATGAAATAAATATTTGTGAGAGGATTTGTAGAGATATCACTTGATAGGTGTGAGCACATGGTTGTAACCAAATGAGACATTTGTGGATCTAGGAGAGATTTGTGGATCTAAGTTATCTTAAATTTTTGTATAAATAGGAGTTTATCCTCCATTTCAAGGGGAGGACTCCTGGAGCATTGTGTCCAACTTATGATGGAATAAGAATCAAGCTTTATTTTCACATCAGTTTCTATTCTCTAGTTTAAATTTAAAATTCTTTAGTTTATGTGTTACTTTGTTCTTGGGAGAATTGAGCTCACTCCAAATAGATCATAGTAGCATTTTCTTCTTGTTCTAATGATTTGAATAGGTTTATATGCTTTATTGTTTTTATTAGAATTATTTGATGATGTTGATTGTTGGTAGGTTATTTGAAACATTACGAGAAGACCTCCTGTAAGGGATCTATTGTTTTCATGCCTACAACAACTAAGCCTTTTTAAGTGTATTTATTTTCAATGCATGAGCGTTTAATTGATGATCTTGATTGTTGATAGGTTATTTGAAACCTTACGAGAAGACCTCCTGTAAGGGAGATATTGTTTCCATGCCTACAACAACTAAGCCTTTTGAAGTGTATTTATTTTCAATGCATGAGTGTTTACTTGATGATCTTGATTGTTGATAGGTTTTGTAAAACATCATGAAAGGACCTCCTGTAAGGGAGCTAGTGTTTTCTTTCCTACATCAACTAAGTCTTATTAAGTGAAATGAAAGAGTTAGGATTTGATTGAATTTTCTTAGATTAGATTTAGATGCCTACTCCTACATATATTTTGTTGGCATCATCACAAGCTTATGAGCATACCTGGTTGATAATTAAATGAAATCAATTTAAACAATTGAATTGCCCAAAATTTTGGCGTCGTTGTCGGGGATGGTGCTAAGGGATTAGGCATTAGGAATTTAATTCAGTGTGTTTTCTTTGGTTTGATTGATGCAAATAAAATAGCTAACTCATGAAAAAAGGACAACTTGGTGACAACATGATCTTAGTAACATGAGGGAGTTCAGTTATATGATTGTTTTTAGTTTTAGTTTTATGTTTGTTTTCATAAAATTTCATTCATTTCCCCATAATTTTCATTTGGTGGTGTAGTAAGAGCCACCTTGTTTACTAATCATTGGCAGGAAGATCTACAAGAAAAAGGGACATGCATCAAGGAGGAAAACAAGTGGAGTTTCAAGAGCTAAGAAATTGAGGTTTGCATAAGAGGTAATTTTTTTTTCTCTTAACATGCTTTTCAAGTCACAGATTTCAAATATTTAAAGCATCGCTAGGTTTATGAGTATGCTCTCTTCCCGCGCCTTGTTGCGATATGAAAGATCAGAAAGGAGACTCTGGAAGTTAGTCATGAATGTCTATTTTAATTGAAATTTTCCAATGTCTTTTGCAACAAATTTTCATGAATAATTTCCATATATAAAATAATAAAAAAGGATGAGTCTAGGATGTTTAATGTTTGCACCAATAAGATTTTACTTTCCCACTATAGGAAGGTTTTTTTTTTTTTAATTTAGTTTTCAACATATTTCAAAATTAAATAATAAACTATGTTAATGTATATATATATACATACATAAAATTAAATAAAATAAAAAAACAATTTAAAAACATAAAAAATAAAAACAAACCAAACATTAAAAAAGAAATTGAAAAACAAAGCCATGCTGCCGAATGTTATAAAAAAATAAAATTAAAGCATAAAATAAAATGAGATTAAAACTCAGAGCAAATAAACCTCTCCATGCAACATTGAAGCAACTTAGTCGAGAAGCTCTTCAAAGTTTACAATCTGCAAAATTTATGAGAAGAAAGAATCCTTTTTTGTTTCTATAGGAAGAAAGTATCTGCACGGAGGAGACCCACGCCACCAAATTTGGATGAACAAACCCAATGCTTTAAGCTAACAGAATCTACAGATCTAACAATTAAACGAAAAGATCCACGTTTTTCCAAAGGAATTGCAAGAGAGTTGTCCATGTAATAATTTGATTGCAAAGGTTTTGCATCACCATTTGACCGTAGGTCCCTTTGCAAAATGTTCCCAGCAACATTACTAGCAGATTCAACACTTCACAATGTTCATATTGTTTCTGACAACAACTTTTTAGTTTTAAAGAGTGAAGCCTGGGATCTCACCTTGCTCGTTATAGAATTTGACAATAAAACCAACAGAGTGCTTTTTTTCCCTATAGAATTAATGGAGAAGCGGATCTATTTGCCTGTAGAGAAGCAGATCAGGCTATTTGGTGTGGTTGCTGGGAATTTTTTCCTTTTTCAAGAGATTGAATTCGAATTGAAATTCAATACGTTGGTGGCAAGAAAAAACAAACTTGACTTGCTAGATTAATTTGATTCTGTGATCCTTTAAAATCCAACCACAACAAATCATTTCATTCACCGGAAATTGTTTTTCATTGCCAGAAAAATGTAACTGTATTTGAAATATGATATTAAAACGCGAATTAAGAGAAAACGAAGGCGAATTTGAAAAATCTACGACATGGGATTTTTCGGGAACGGGGGCAATTTAGTAACCCATAATATTTTTTCTAGATTTCACAACCATTAGAGAGAATTTGTCGATTCTTCAGAGCTCTGTTTTGCAAACTACATGAAGGAAAAATGGTTTTTGAATTTAATTCTTGGTAATCAGTTGAGGGATTTCATGATCAGGTTTTCCTGATCTCTAGGAAGAAGAATACAAATTGAAAACAAAATCTATTGGATCCAATCTAACAACTGGTTGTAAAACTAAACTCTGAAACAATATTTTGTTTTCCTGAACAATTTGATCACAATTATAAAAAAAGAAAAAAGAAAAAAAAAGAACAACATCAGCTTCTTTTGACACTGCTCTTATGTAATGTCGTGGCAATGGAGGCTCTTCCTATCTATCCGGAGAAGATCTTCAACACCGTAGTTACTGTGATTCTCTCAGTGACTTTTGTCCTCGCTTTTGGGGAGGTTATCCCACAAAGAATATGTTCACAACACAGACTTTCTATTGGTGCAAATTTTATGTGGCTTGTGTGCATCCTTATGCTTATTTGCTATCCTATTGCTTATCCAATATCTAAGGTCCTTGATTGCATACTTGGGCATAACCAGTCTGCCTTATTTAGGCGTGCACAACTGAAGCTGAAGACTCTTATTTCAATTTTTCTTTATTATTTGTTTTGTTTTAATATATATATATATATATATTTAAATTTAAAAAAATATAACATATATAATTAAAAATAAAATAAAAATGCATCAATAAAATAAGTAGGGTATTGTTCGTTTTCCCTGAGGAGGTACTGGTTGATTTAAATGTCAATACTGATTATTTGCATAGGCATGTCTACTTAACTCTCTTTTTAGGATTTTAGCTACGGAATGGTGCACATTCTGTAGCTAAAAAACTTCATTGTTTCACCCAAAGTTTAACTTAGCCTAACCTTTTCATACGACATCGGATCTCGATGATTCAAGCGTCGTTGGAAAAATATGGATGAGATCTACGCAATAGAGTCATTATCATAACAATTTGAGATAAAAAATATTTGGTCATTTTTCTTGGATATTGCAGCCTTATGATTTCGAAAAACAGTTTAAATCATCAGATCATAAAAACATGTTATAAATCTATCATCTGGCTTTTGAATCACTGAAATTGAGCATCAAATGAAGAAGTTATCAAAGAAACACTGACGAGTAGTCCAAGGTGCACCACTTCCCGACAGGTAAAAAGCGCATTTCATTTATTTATTTTCCTTGGATTTGTTCTATTTAGCACTATTTGTGAATTTTTTCTTATCTATCAGATGAAGAAAGACTGATCACCTCTATTCTTCGATAAACTCATGTTTTATTGCAGGTCAGTGCTAAGTTTTTTTTCTAGGTTCCGGTATGATGAAGAAGACCAATTTATGCACTAGTGGTTTTCAAAGACCACATACTCTTGAGAAAAGCATGTCCCAATGAAATCATGAAGAAGTCAATATCATTATATTTTAGACGATATCCATCATACCATTTCTATCAAAAGAAGCCTCTCAGAGCCATTATGTGATGATTCATTTTCTTTCCTTTGAGACTAACATGTTGAAGTCAATCCTAAACTTGTCATCCTCCTATCACTACTAGATCGTGGCTTCAACCCCTTTGCAAGTTTCATACTTTCCTGTCTCACTTTCACTCACCCCTAACCCATGAATAAAGTCACTGAGCTCACTTACCAAGCTGAGTTACCACCTTGTCATTTTCCTTTTGCTAAATAAATCCTGCTTGATCTTTCATCTATGGTCCTCTAAATCATTACTCTGTACTCGCGTTAGATGATGGGGGATTCCGTATGGCCCTCCTTCTGACAAGTCTTGGCCCATTGACATCATCACATCATCTAGGATTGATACTAGAGACCTTTTCAGTACCTTGAGGCTTGCATGCCTTAATGGCATGTTCTTTCACCAATAAACAATGGGAATACATCAATGTCCCCTGTTTGTCGGATCTTGTAGGTGACTTGACGTGCAACAAATTTATTCGTACCTAGTAAGATGTACTTTTTCATCTTGACTCTCATTGACATTAATGGTGAGTAGTCTCATGTCGGCTAACAACATTCATTAATGGTTGGTAATCTGACAATTTCTTTCTATGTTCGACATCAACAAAATTTATTCACATAGATAAGAATTATGCCACGATGCAAATATGAATAAATACTATATGGTTCCTTGAAACTCACAATATCTTGCAATAGTGTTCCAGTAAATCAAATATTCAGCGCTAGAGTTTAGCACCAACAACTTAGTTCCAACAATAACATGGTATAGATGTACCAATTTCAGATCTTATTCTATGTTCATACACCCAAGAAGATCAGATTATTTTCACTCCAAATATCCATGATCCAATAGTAGCAGCCAAAAGATTCCATCCATACAAAGATCTCTCAGATGCATAGCGAATGATCTTCTTAGGTAGGTGAAGGTATGTTGTTTTCCAATCTTTAATCAATAATTCCTTAAATGCTAAAAGACATGTATTTGGAAAATTTCTCATTCACAACTGCCCTTCCCTATTTGCTAAATTTTTCCAAGGATGGAAAACATCTATAGTTTGGGGGGGATATTCATCATATGCCATTCATTTATCCTATATTACATCTTTTATAACCTCATATGCTATGACCAACATTTTTTTCCCAACTGATTATTGTTGCTTTTATAAAGCACCTTCATTGATTTCCTAAAATTCATCATTGATTTGCATATGAAACACATATTCCAAAGCAAATCTACCATGAGGAGGATGGATTCCGTGCATTTGACATACTCCAATACACCTTATTGAATAAGACTAAAATGATTTAATGATTGATACACACATTACTGAATCATCATTTTGAATGCATTCATATGATTGAAATTTCAAGTCTATTCTTTGTTGTAGAAAGAAAAAGAAAAATGAAAGTGTTGCATTTACAATATTGATGGTTGTCATAGAAGAACCAACCATAATCAAGAGGAACAAATGTTGCTACATAAAGAAATACTTTTGGTTGTCACACAAGAACCAACCATAAGCAAGAAAAGAAAGTGTTTTTACATAAGGAAATACTTATGGTTGTCACACAAGAAGCAACCACAAAAAGCAGCTGCCACTTAGATATCTTTCAAAAAAATAAGGCTCCATCACACAATTCAGGAAATTCAATGTAAGGTTGCATGAGGACATGCAACACATTCATAGTATCATTTTCTTCTTGTTCTAATGATTTGAATAGGTTTATATGCTTTATTGTTTTTATTAGAATTATTTGATGATCTTGATTGTTGATAGGTTATTTGAAACATTATGAGAAGACCTCCTATAAGGGAGCTATTGATTTCATGCCTACAATAGCTAAGCCTTTTTAAGTGTATTTATTTTCAATGCATGAGTGTTTACTTGATGATCTTGATTGTTGATAGGTTATTTGAAACATTACGAGAAGACCTCCTGTAAGGGAGCTATTGTTTTCATGCCTACAACAACTAAGCCTTTTAAAGTGTATTTATTTTCAATGCATGAGTGTTTACTTGATGATCTTGATTGTTGATAGGTTTTGTAAAACATCATGAGAGGACCTCGTGTAAGGGAGATAGTGTTTTCTTTCCTACAACAACTAAGTCTTATTAAGTGAAATGAAAGAGTTAGGATTTGATTGAATTTTCTTAGATTAGAGTTAGATGCCTACTCCTGCATATATTTTTCTGGCATCATCACAATCTTACGAGCATCCCTGGTTGATAATTAAATTAAAGCAATTAAAGCAATTGAATTGCCTAACACACACTACGACTGGAATTCAATTTATCTATTCCATAGAGCTACTTCAGGAGGAATTCAACTCATTGTTCCTTATTACATGCTTCAATTAAACCTCATTGAATGCACTGATTGGATGTAGATCCATGACGTTCCACCTAGTCTTAGATATCACTGTTGATAAACTCTCAGTAGTGTTTCACCCAGGAGTAGGGGCTAAGACTCCATCAGGGAAATGGCTTTCCAAGATAACCATGACCCACAATCAATATCAACATGGTCTAGGGAAAGGTACCAAACCTCAACAACACTCCAACCAATGGTCTCTCTT
The DNA here is from genome assembly GCA_009831015.1 of Picea engelmannii. Lineage (NCBI taxonomy): Eukaryota > Viridiplantae > Streptophyta > Pinopsida > Pinales > Pinaceae > Picea > Picea engelmannii. The sequence goes on along the minus strand of ML783115.1, from coordinate 667,227 downwards.
CCCCAAATCCATATACAACCCAAGGTAGTATGCACCTTCATTGTCCAATAGTTCAACGGCTTCTCAACTTCCCTTCTAGGGATCCAACACAGGCCGGACATGAAGTCTCAGAGCACCGTGGCTCCAGGAGTTCCAACTGCCCTCAGAGGTCTCCAGGTACCCTTCAGGCCTCATACTGGGGAACCTATCCCCACACTTCTCCCTCCAGGGCTCTATCCTTTTCCAAGGAAACCCAAGGAGAAGTGTACACACACCCAGATCCAGCAGGGATCCACATGGTAAGATCCGTTGTCTCCAATAAGCATCTTCCCCAGAGCTACTCTTTGTAATCACCATTCCTACTTTAATCAATATCATCTCATCTGCATCACACACATGCAGTTATCATGAGATAACATAAAAGAATTCATTTAGGAACTCAAACTTAGTTCAAAGGGAATTCAATTTTTCCCCAAAACATGAAATTCTATTTCATAAATCTTCTTGGTTGTTGTCATGTTAGGAATGGAGCCTTCCTTGTGGTTTTCCACAAAAACCAAACTACATACCATTTTTCCTGCAATGCTTCATTTTGCATACAACCAGCAAATTGTCAGTATTTCCTGTACATCATAATTCAATTTCAATATATACAAAACCTTATGCAGTGATCTTAGAATTGTCTGCACCTAGAAATTCAATAACAATTACCAGACAATTTAACAAAATAGAATGACTCATCATTCTATGCATATGCATGTTCATAATTAATATCTTTAAGTTCATTACTTATTTTTCTGAACAAGAAATTTTTCTATAGCCAATACTTACATGACTACTTGACTTGCAACTTTCCTGTTGCAATGTCTAACAACTCCTAAAATGTCCTCAAATTCATGTGCTAACAACCTTTCAACCGTTATTAACAATTATTGCCATGCAATAATATATATGCATGTACTTAAAAAACACATTCAACAATTACATTTAAGTATACAATTCTATCACTTACTATGCATGAGTGAAATTCTCAATGCATATTTATTCAATGCACCTTGCATTGAATTACATAATGCTATTTATCTCAACCATGTATCTCACCATCGATAATTTGGAATTCTAGCCAATGTCTTGACACATTCTCCACACACTTCCTGTTGTCTTCCCAATTAATTGGATGCCTTCCTTTTCAACCCGAACACTACACCAATAATATAATTATGTGGTGTTCATTAGTGTTAGCAAAAAGGTTGCAGTCCAAGTTTTATTTAAAGGTAGGAAGATTTTGGTACCTGTGTGGTTCATATCCATACTTTTCCATATCCAACCATGTCCTAGGCTCTTACATGACTAGCTTTACTAGCATTCATTCTTATAAAAAGTTCTTATCTTTTATTTCTTTGGTTATTAACCCATAACCAATTAACATGACATTCTACTATGTCAGTGTGTGCATTCAAAAGATGAAAGCTAGGATAACTATAACATGCCTCTGTCCTTTACCACCTCTAGTGGTATCTTATTCATGTTAATGCATTTAAATAATAACATATTTTTTATTATAAAATTCTATCAAAGAAATTCTTACCTAAATTTCCCTTTGGCAATTATGCAACATAATTTCAAAAGAAAAATACTTACCTGCATAGCCGATGATAGTAGAAGCTTTCATGCTTTTTTACCAAACTTATAACCATCACTTTAGCTTTATGTTTCTTCCTTCCATGTGAAGAAATATCCATAACAACACTTGCAACATGAAATAATTATTTCCTTTGGTTCTCCCAACAAGCCATAACATACCTCCTGCCATAAAAATTGAAACAACTTCCTTCCCCATGTACAACTTTTCCTTGTTGATCCCAGAAGTCTTCAATTCTTCCAGGATCCTTGAATCTTCTTGTGCTCTCATTGTAGTCACTATACATAATTAGTTTTGAACTAAGCACTTTCTAGCCAATCACTCTTGGTTTCTTTCACATTTCCAGTCACATACTAAGCTGATATTAACCATCAACTTTCATTAATTTCCTTCTACTTCAATCATGTGTGATTGAAACTCTTCTTGCTTGTTGTCCAGGATGCATAGGTCCTTGGTACACTTATTATGCAAAACCTCTCTTCCTATCGGGATGTGCGACCTCCTGGCCTAGGATCGATAAATTTGATGGAGTTGGATTGGCTCTCAAGCTCCTACTGAGCCCCAAAACCTTATCCATAGGATTCCGTTTTCCTTCTTCGTGCTTGAAATAGTGAACGAGGATAATTTCAAAACCCACAGAATCCTTTAAGAGACCCTGTGCCAAGTTAGGGGCCAATCTGAGGATACCCGAGGATTTTTTAGGACTTCTCACTCCTCTGGGTGCAAGTCCGAACTCACTTAACCTTTCAAGGGATTGTTTAAGCTTCCCGTGTTTCCAAATTAAGATTTCAGGTCCTAGCCCTTTTTCCTTCGGTGGTGATAGCATATGACCATGGATATGACCAAGCACTTACTCTACACTTCATATTTTTAGGCTTCAGGTGTTTTCAACTCATCACAATGCCAATCTCTTGAAATCCGAACTCGTGAAGTTCACAACTGATGTGAGAGGGATAAATGATCCCCACTCTCTATCCAAATCAACAGCCACAAATAGCTTCAGGAATTCATGCTTCAGGATTTCCAATGTATTCAATTGCACAAACCTTCGAAGTGACAACTCTCTAGAGTGCCACATCTTCTGACATGCATCCACAACTATCAATGGTCATGATGAACTCCGATGCTTCGGCCTTCGGTAGTTCTCAACCCATGTGACCCCAGTTTCCTCCGAAGTGGCTATCCTTCGAAGTGAAGGATATGATGAAACTTGTACTTTGTTGATGGACAACACATATGAACTCCAACTCTCCAGCCTTCGGGATTTCTTGCTCCACCCAACTCCATCTTCCTTCAGAGAATTCCTACTCCAGAGTGCAGGATCTGGTGACACCTATCCCTGTGGTATCAACAACCCAGATCTTCTTCGACTATCGATGACTTTATAAGTTATACACCCTTTTGCACTAGCTTCCTCCAAAATGCAGGATCTTCCACCACGTGTCTCGAAATGACGGACGATTGAGATATTCTCTGCTATTCCAGGCTTGAGGGATTTTCGAAGTGCCACACTTCAAATCCTCTAGAGTTAACGATCAAATGTCATGTGTCCTTTTATGCCAACATATAGGATTTACTTCTACACTTCGAGCCATCGAGAGTTTTTCACACTCCTTGATTGAAATCTCCCAGAGTGTTGTTTCTCTAGATTTCACAATCAATTGACACATACTTCCGAGCACCAATGGGAAGGATCTACTCCGACCTTCGAAGCTTCAACGATTTCTCTCCCATGTGCACTCAATCCCTAAATGCATAAATTTCACGAAGTCTGAAGGAATTCAGAAATTAACCTTCATGCAACTTACTTAGATTCAAAGAATGTATATCCTTTGTGCTCAGATCCAACGACTAATATTTGTCTTCCTCCTCTGCGTGCTCTTCCTTGTTTGGATGTAGATCTTTGATGGTCCATATCAAAAATTAGAGCCAATATGATGAATCTAGTAGAGCTCCTCCCTCCTGAGCTTTGTTACTTCCTTCCGATGAAATAACTTTGAAAATATTAAAAGGTTGCAGCCTTTTATTCGTCTACAAGATAGACTACTTGGATCTCGACTACACCTATGAGAAAACGCTATCCCTCCTGAGTTCCCGAACTTGAATCAAGTTCATCTGCATGCACTTGCACTATCTCTCCTGAGCTCCCGAACTTGAATCAAGTTCATCTGCATGCACTTGCGCTATCTCTCCTGAGATTTGAACTTGCTCTGACTTCCAAAGGGTCTCAACACTTCTCTCCCTGAAAGGATTCTTGCACCCTCCTAGCACTCTGTGTACTCCTTGCACTGGCTCTATGCACACCTCACAGAGCTTACAGGGTTTTCAGTAACACTAGTTGTGCCTCCTCTGCATAGAATTTTCTTACTTCTTTTGATGCAGTCTGCTCAATCAAGAATCCTCACGATTCCTTCTCTAATCCTTTTTTTGTTCTTAAAACAAGAATTGAGGTGCTAGCCCCTTTTTTCTTCGGTCCCCAAATCATGTGACTACAAGTTGTGACCAAGCACTAAGCTGATAGGAACTTATCCGAAATTTCAACACTTCAAAACTTCTACCTTTGGAGAATTTCACACATTAGTCTCTCATTTATTTTGAACGCCAAATTGGAGAGCACGTAGAGTGGGGTGGATCTATGGTCCATGTCTCCTCAACAACTGATGGCTGAGATTTACTACGGAGCTCAAACTTCGTGATTTTAGAAGTACCACTGCATAGATCCGTCGGAGTGTCGGACCAATGAATTCACAAACAACACATTAACGGTCCACACCTTCTTGTTAACTAATGACCACGATCAAATCTGAGACTCCAGCTTCGGGAGTTCTGAACTATCCATACTCTCAATCCTTCCAGAGTGTCAAGTCTCTGGACTACCACATATGTTTTCATGTGTCCTTCATGATTAACAGTTGAGGTAGACTCTGGCCTTCGGGCCTTTGGCAGCCTTCACACTTAAACACTTGTCGACCAAGCTCCTCTAGAGTTCCAAGTCTTCATAATTCATGATCTGGCACCACACGTCTACTGGGGTCAAGTTATCGTGGGCTCAGTCTAGTTAAATTCTTTGCCAAGGTTTTAACTACTTTATGTATTCATCAAGGGCCCCATTACCCATGCTCGAGAGGAGTTCCATGTGGATAAATGCTAGAAGTGGACATGTGGCCCAATCAGATGGGTGACATGTGTCACATTCTAACTGTCATTTCAATCTTCCAAAGGTTCTTAACTCACTAACACGTGGCACACATCCCATGTGTCCACGTCAACCCAAGTGATGTCAGTATGCCACGTCACTTTAGGCCTTCGAGCTTCAAAAGATTTTACACTTGTACACTCCAATTCTCCTGAATGCCGAACTCTAGAACTTTCTCACCTTCCGGGGTCCACATAGTAAAATTGTCAACAATTAAGGTGGTGGCATGTGGCATGTCTAGGAAAGGTCCACATCACCACAGGTGACATCATCATGCCATGCCACTTTTGTTCTTCGGCTTCGAGACTTTGGGATTCGGGGCTTCGGGAGATTCACACTAGCACAATCCAATTCTCTCGAACTTTGAACTATGAATAAGTTGATCTTCCGACACAAGCCTACTTTAATGAATGGTTTGGATCAATTTTAGACTTTGGGACTTTGGGATTTTTCACTCTAGCATACTCCATTTCTATTGAGGTTTCGAAATCCCGAATACGTTGATCCGTTGACACGTGCCTACTTTAATGAATGGTCTGGATCAACTCTGGACTTCGGGATTTCTAGAGTTTTCACTCTAGCACACTCCATTTCTCCCGAAGTACCAAAATTTGAATACACTGATCTTCTGATAGATGTTTCTTTTGACGAACGGTTCATATTAACTCCGACTTTGGGACTTTTGGATTTTTCACTCTAGCACACTCCATTTCTCCCGAAGTGTCGAACTACTAACTGTTGTGAGATCTATGGCTCACAACCACTTGTGCGGAGATCTAGCGGCTGAGATATGTATTTCACCACTGGGCCTTACCTATTTCTCTTGACTTGATCTAATGGCTCTGATTTGTCTTTGGCCGATCCAACGCTCAAGCACTTTTCCCCAGATCTATGGCGTATATCCCCTCTGGGACTTTGGAGCTCCAACACTTTTTCTCCCTTTTACGACAAGTAACTTAAAACATCCAGAGTGACGAAGTCCCAAAGGACTTTGGTGCTTAACCACCATACTCCTTTTCCCCGATCTGACAATTGTGAAGGATACTCCTTCTCCCGAACAGATCCTACGGTCCAAATTATAAAATTTGTGGCCCAATACCACATTTGTGGTGATATCCTTCCTCTGTAGGTTTTCTTGAACTGCTATTCTTCACGAGCTTCTTAAAACAATCCAAGTGTTCACATGGTGCCTTCCTGACACTTAGGAATTGTCTGAACTTTGAATTTTGACCCTCTCGAAAACAATTCACTCTGAAATCTTTGCTTCATTAACCATTATCTAACACATCTAGGCTCAATATTGAAACAATGGCTCTGATACCAACTTTTAACATCCCCAACCACCAATAGGCCAGGCAACGTCACTGGGTAAACATATTTATGCTCTGATACCAATTTGTAACATCCCTAGCAACCAAAAGGCCGATCAATGTCACTAAGTAAACATCTTTCTTCTCTGTTACCAATTTGTAGCGTCCCCAGCCACCAACAAGTCGGGCAACGTCACTGAGTAAACATATTTATGCTCTGATACCAATTTTGTAATGTCCCCAGCCACCAACATGCCATGCAACATCAAGGAGTAAACATCTTTCTACTTTGATACCAATTTGTAACGTCCCCGACCAGCCAACCTGGACCATGCTACTCCAGAAATAAAAATTATCATTTGCATATATATATATATATATATATTAACATAACCAGAGAAAATATTCTGCTAATACACAGATTAATGTGGAATAATAGTAATCTTATACATACAACATATATAGGCAATACTCATCAATATAGCATGTACAAATACATGACTTGTAAATGAACAAAGGATTGGAACTTATCTTTTAACTGAAGTACAAAAATTGTGTGCAGACCTTCCACGAACCTCCCAACCATAGATCACGTTTCTCATCACTCTCAGCAGTGAGTCACCCCCGAGTTGGGACTAAAATCCACTCGGGTAAAGAGATTCCTAGGATAGGCAGGGACAATAGGAAGTTACAAAGTACAACAGGAAGGATTTCCTCCAAGGGGCCACTTACACCCAAAACTCATAGATTCTCATTCTCCACATGTTTGTCCCACCCCAAAAGTATACACATTCATTATCCTACAGTCCATCAACTACTTCACCTCCATTTTTGGGGCTTCAACAATAGGTCGGATCAGGAATTCTCATAGCTTTGTAGCTGCTACTAGATTCCCTCTAGGAGAACTCACTTCCTCAACACACTCTCTCACCTGGAGAGAGTTGCTCACAGAACTGACAACCTGCTTCTTGTATCCACACACCTGACAACCCACTTCTTTAGTCCACGATCCTAAACACATGAGCATGATGATGGAAAAACAAACAATTGGATGTGGGGAACAGTAATAACGGAACAATACATAGGCCACTTGCAGGGTACAGGTGTTGCAAGGGTATCAATTCAGGCTTGTAGTAGAGGTTCAAGTTGGTCGATGAATTCAACAATGGCATAAATGAATGGCTGCGTTCTTGCTCAGTTCATGAGTGAGTGGGGGAAAACCATGGCCAGAATCCTTTGAATGACTAGAAGGGAGAGAGTCGTGAGAATTGTGAGAATAGTCATAATTTTCAGAATGGTGAGAACACCCCCATAATTTTTCATGCATCTTGGATGAAACTTGGCTCTCCAAGAGCACGTTCCTCTCCACTTGGAACTTGTTCCTCTCCCCAAAGGAACTTAGGATAAATTAATATCCTCTTTACATCCTTTAGAATAATAATTGTATATTATTCTCTTGGTTTTAAGCTCTTAAGCTTAGTCCTTTTTCCCCTAATCTCCTAGCCTCCTCCCTTTCCCAACCTAGTGGAGCTTAGTCCCCCATACTCTTTCTCTGTGGTCGGTCTACATGCAACAATGTTGTTTATATTAATAATATGAATATTTACATGTACAAATCAGGCTCGTGGCCTTTAACATCTAGGCTTTACGGCCTAATAAGCACATAAGCCTCCTAGCTTATAACACTTGGCTCACCAGCCTACAAAACATGTTACAATTTATTATTACAACTGGGGCTCGTCTTTGAGATATTACACAAACCATCATTATTTATAGTAAAACATGGAAAATTGTAGTAACCCATTCTCAAACATGTTCAACCATACTCAACCATGATCAACCACATTGAACCATTTTCAAACATGGTCAATTGTAATCAATCATGTCTAACTAAGGTAAACCATAATGAACTTGATTAAATTATAGTAAAACATACTCAAAAAAATTAAATAGTTAACAAAAGCCACTATAGTCAACAATGGTTAAACATTGTCAACTATGATTAAGCATAATAATATCAACAATAATATTATAATATATTAATTAATTTAATATTATTAATAATATTAAACAATGTAATTTTATTTATCCAACTATAACAATAACTATAATATTAATACATAATATTATACTAACAACAACCACATTAATAATATTATAACAATTTTAGTAGAATTAATGTAAATAAAAATAATATAAAATTTAAGAATAAAAGTTTATACAAATTTTATTACACATAGTAAAAAATTAAATAAATGATGATGATGATGGTTAATGTCCAATGAGACCAAAATTGGTCTATTGGAACTGAAGAAAGGTAATATATTACTTAGATTTCTTTATAATCGATGCTCAAAAAACATTAGGAAAAGCATTCCAAGATCACTATAATTTTGTTGGCTTAGAAGGTTAGGAAGGTCGGTATTATGAGAGATATATAAATATTGTATATAGAAATTATATTATCACAACATAATATCATAAATAATTTAACAATAATAATTATTATAAATTTTAATAATAAATGTTACTATAAATTCTATTTAACACAATAAATAAAATTATTATATAAATGTTGTATATAGACATTTGAGTATGACACTATAATCTATAATAAAAGTTAATATGAATTTTATTAAACACAATAAAATAAATATTATTAACATTCATCAGTGACATTCTTTAACTAACTAGTTGGTTTGCTCCAATTTCCTATTCGATCGACATTCCTAATCGACTAATGCAATCGACTAGCGGGTCTAGTTGGCAGGGCCAACTAGCCCCTACAATAGATAGTTACAACTAAAACTTTTGGTTTAATGAACAATCTATCTTTGTTTTATGGGTGTTTTTTCTCTTCTAGTTTGATCTGATTGGGGACACAATTTAGACTTCTCAATTTAATATTGGGCCTGGATCTATTATTTGTGTTTTCTCTGGCCACTTAGGTTATGACCATTATACCTTCTATATACAATATTGCAGCCCATAATTCTTTGTTTATCATACCATGTTTTTTGACTTGGACTTGTTCATATGGAATATAGGGAACTTAAGGAGATCATGTGCACTCTAAGGAGACATGAGGATGCAATTGAAGGAAACTACAACTTGATTCACATAGTCATAAAGAAAATTCAAGAATAGGAAAATAATGTAAATTCCCATATTTCAAGTTTTTATGGGAACATTGATGTGGCAGAAGCATCAACTAAATGCATTGGAGGAAAATGAAAGTGATCTTCGAATCATGGTATCAATATTTCAAAAGGTGAGCAATCTAGAGATTTCAACCAAGTGAAATTTGTTAATTCAAATTGTGGGAAGCTCATGGAAGATAATATAGTTCACTAGCTTTCAAAGAATGTGTAATTAGTCAAGTAGGTGTTGGATTCATCCAAGGAAGCAGTGGATGAAGCAACCAACTGACATGCCTTCTACTAAGTATATATGTTTTATAAAGAAATTAGGATTCTATGCCTTTTTTGTAGAAATTACACTACTAGGTATTTGTTTGGCAATGTGGTATATGAAGTTGTTTATGGTATATAGCTATAATATGGAGCTCTACTTCTTTTTGTTTGTGAATTTCCTGATTATAAAAAAATTCTCATGTAGCTTTATTGTGATCCCAACTACAACATTTACTTAATATAAATCTTCCAGTTATGGTTAAAAGAAAAAATAAACCTCTCATTCTTCATGCTAATTAGCCCGTGCTTGTACATTGAGTACTTATCATAGCTTGACTATGGAGAGAGATGTTAGGGTTATGATTTCTACTATTTCTTGAGGCACATGGGCTATGATATTTTAGCCATTCTACCTGTGAATGTTTTAGGCACACAAGATGCTAATTTTTGAGTTGCAGAAGTTATAAGAATTGTGTTTTTTATAGAGGATAATTTAGAGCTATGAATTATAGATTTTCCAATTATACATAGGTTTTGAAAATTCTAGGGTTTTGATTGTATTTTGTCTCAAATTTAAAGTACATAATATGAAAAGATACATCTTGTGATTCCAATATAGTCATAGATATGTGGATTCAATTACAATATTTTGAATGATTGATATAGAGTACTTGATATTTTCGAATCAATTTGAGTTCAATGGAAAGAGATATGAATTTGTTGTTTTCATGACATTCGTGTATTTGACATGCAGTGCATTGAAGTCTGTAAGAGGCATAAGATCAATGGTAAATTTCATTCCTTTGAAATCCAACTACCATAGAGAAGGGTTCACCATTGGAAGCTTAAGCACATCATAGTGGTCCCCATCATTGTTTTTCCACTATGTAAACATAAGTCTATCTAATTGATGTTCATAATGTTTTGAGGGGGGAGCTCTGTGGCAGGATATGGGAGAGGTTTTCCATAGGAATGAGATATGAATCCTATCTTTTTTTAAGTAAGATTATTCAAGGTTGTATAGGGTTTAGGACATGGAAATGGGGCTAGACATGGAAGAGGAGAGTGTGGATTAATCAATTTACCCATTGGAGGGACACTTCATCTAGACGAGACTATTTTCATGCACGTTTGGTTTTTCTAAGGGTGGAGGAAGGTGGTACCCCATCGGGACACATCTGCTGGAGGAGGATATGATGAAAATACTCGATGATATTTCTCAAGGGATATTTAATCCTGATACCAGGGTGGAATCCAAGATGGAGGTGAGGGTGCAAGATTGTGAAGTTGTTTATCCCAAGGGAATTAATGTTACCTCTGTCATACCTACTGCAACACACGATGGAAAGGATTTTGTAAATACTAGGTCATCATTCCACCTAACTAAGGAGACCAAAGCATTTACTCACCATAATGAAGGTACTATTAATAATTTCCCAAATTTGGCTTTTGGTTGGGAGTTCAAATGTTTATTTCCATGTTAGGGACCTAACATCCCTAACCCATCACATAGGTAGAATAATATAATTCCTTGCAATAAGGGCCAATATTAATAAGGCCTAACAATAAGGAAGAATAAGTCAAATGTAAGAAGACTTAATAGAAGCTTCCTCTTCTAGAAGGATCTTTCTCTAGATTGTTCTTTTGGATAGATATATTTAGTATAAATAGAAGTAGAGGGAATGAGAAACATTGTCTTGGATATTATTGTAATAGAGATCTTCTCTACTGGAGATTTCCCACTCAAAGAGGCAAGTGAACATTGCTATCAATAATAAAATTTCTCTTTCTGGTGTTATTCTGGTATTATTCTATTATTGCTTTGGTTATATCATTGTTTCTCTGCCATTTCTGGCTAAATATTTATGTTCTGCGTATTATTTTATATCTAGAATACTGCAGAAACTATTAGATGTCGGTCAACCTCGTTGGTAATTTAACCAAAAGGTTTCCTTCAGTTGGTTTTGGAGGTTATAAAGTCATAGTGTCTCAAAAATATGAACTCCCAAAGTTCCGAAGCTAGAAAATCTTAGCTCATTTTAGGCCAAGCGAAGAGTTCCAAGGTTCTGTTCATATGGATTCTAGGACAAGACTCAAGGCTACACACTCAATACTTAGCCATGATTTGGTTAGAACCATGAAAATGAGCCCTCGGTCACATAGGCAAAGGGTTTGAAGGAGGAATCCTCCTTCCACATAGTTCAAACTTAGTGACCTGCGAAGGGAAAATTGAGAGGTCAATATGACCGAGGTGTTCTAGTGAAATCTTCCTCAAATATTATATTACAAATTCATTCCTTGGGAATATTTACCTAAGGGTTTCTCAACAAGTATATAAATTGTAGATTTGATCTTAAATTCTTTTAAAGACCCATGTCTAATAGTTCTCTTGCTACCAAGCAAAGGAAAAAAGGAATCATGTAATTACAAAAGTTTATAGAATAATAATAAGTATTTCTAATGATTTATCAAACACTATAAAATTTAACCATAAACACAAAAATTCAACCATCACTTCCATTCCAGTACACAAAGTATAAAAATACTTATTAGAAACTAAAATCGTGAAGAAACTACTGAGAGGGGTGGTTGCTTCCACCCAAGCGTAGGCACAACCACTCTTGAATGGATTTACTGCTGGCCACCCCCTAGCTAAACCATGGTGCTCTGAGAGAGATTCATTTTTCTTGTTCAATGATAGTCAGGAATAGAAGTTACTCTCCTCCTTCTCCCATAAGAACTTAGCAAAAAAAATTCTTCGTACCAAGCAAATTGTCTTGCAACGAGTACTTCCATAGTCACTCATCCTCTCTGCAACCTCATTTATCATCTTGGACTGAAAACACTGCCAACAACGTCTTGTAACCAGAATGAACTTGTTTCTCAGTTCTTCTATGAAACTCAGAGTTGCAAGCGCTCTTCCTCCTTGCCCATTTTCCTCTACCCACGAAAAATCCCTTCCTTTATTGCCTTCCTCAACAAGTTTGTGTGGGTATGAATCCCCAGCTCGTGGTCATTTTAGGAAGTATTTTAGATGGGTATGTTTCCCCATATCCTCATTAACTCTTGAGGATGGATTCCCAACTACGAGCTTGACTGGTAATTTATTTTTGGGTTAGAGGGACTGTTCTGGGTCTGAATAATTTAAATATAGTAAGGTACTAGTCTAGTGGGGATCATCTCAACCATTGTTGGTTCCCTTCACCATATCTATCATAACATCATGTTCTATATTGGCATACCCCACCCCTTCAACAGTTATGTGACACTATCCATTTTTAATTAATAACAAAAATAAATACATTACCTTTTATAACAAAAAGGTTCATCAAATCCAACATTCACACATATTCAGTCTACCACAATCTTTTGGAAAGTTATAGTTATATTTAAAGGATGGGGGAAACATGAGTTTTAAAATCCCCTCCCTCTTAAGGAACATCATCCTCAATGTTCTACCTATAGATGTTCTCTGTATGTACAAAAGTAAAAAAAATGGGTATGTCTGTTTTATGGCATCCTCCATTTCCCAAGTAGCTTCATCTAGACCAAAGTGTTTTCATTGCACCTTGATTTGTGAAATGGTTCTGTTCCTTAGTGGAATTTCCTTCCTGTCTATTATGCAATGTGGTTCTAGAAAGAATTATCCCTCTGGTTCCACCTAAATCATAGACCAATCAATTATATGATTAGAATAATTTACATATTTCTTCAATAATGAAACATGGAAAACATTATGTGCCTTCACTGTGGGAGGAAGTGCTAGTCTATATTCTATAGGTCCCACTCTATCCAAAATTTCAAAGGGTCCACAATATTGATTTTCCATCTTGGCACAGGCTCCCATTCTAAAGGAGTGTTTCCTAGGTCTAACTCAGAGATACACATGATCCCCTTCTTTGAAAATTCTACGAGTCCTTTTTCTATTTGCATAGCTTTTCTGTCTATCCTGAGCTATTTTCATATTCTTTTTTATTTGAACTACTTGTTGTTCCTTTTCTTTTAGAATATCTATCCCAATTGTAATTCTGTCTACTGGGTTATTCCAACTGATTGGAACCTTGCATTATCTACCATAGAGGGTCTCAAAAGGGCTCATCTTCAATGACTCTTGATAGCCATTGTTGTAGGAAAATTATGCCAGTGGTAGGTAGTCTTCCCACTTGTTGGGTTGATTCATCACAGACATCCTTAGCATGTCTTTTAACACTTGGTTTAACCTCTTTGTCTATCCATCAGTTTGAGGGTGATAGGTTGTACTAAATAGCATATTATTTTCAAAACCAACAAATAGATATTTCCAAAAGATTGAAGTAAATTTTGTATCTCGATCGGATATGATTTCTCTAGGCATTCCATGCATTCTAAATATTTATTTCATAAAAATACTGGCAATATTTATTGCCTTGCAAGTTGAATTGAAGGGAATGAAGTGAGCAACCTTGCTTAGTTTTTCCATAACTACCATGATGTTGTCATTGTGTTTGGTTGATCTTGGTAACCCTTTGATGAAATCCATGGAGATGGTTTCCCAATTCCATTATGGGATTGATAGGGGATGCAATATCCCTATTGGATGTTGATGTTCTTCCTTAACCTGCTAACATTCTAGAAATTTAGCTAAGTAATCAACTATGTCCTTTTTCATTTCGAGCCAATAGAATAGTTTCCTAGTGGCTGTGATCATTTTCTAATAACCAGGATGACCAGTATATGGTATTTTGTGTAGTTCATCCATTATGAACCTATTCAAGTCGTCACAATTTGGAATATACAGGCTACCTTTGTAATTTAGTAGGAGATCATTCAATAATTGCTAACCCTCATACTTCATCCCCGTGGCCTCTTTCTCTAAGTATGATTTTACGATCTTGAAAAATGCATATGTTTCTTGTGCACTTTTGACTCTCTCCTTGAATTCTGATTCATAGGTGCTTATAGATTCCAAGTGAATCACTTTCATGCTTTTGCTAAGGGAATCAACCACCCTATTTTATTTTCCTTTGATATGTTTGATTTGAAAATCAAACTCACTAAGGAGATCCATCCATCTATCTTGTCTAGCATTGAGCTTTAGTTGATCAAACAAATATCTCAACCCACTATGGTCTATCATAAGCACAAATATTCTACCTAGGACGTAATGCCTCCACATTTTTAAAGCATGTACTATGGAATCCAATTCTAGATCGTGGGCCACATAATTGATTTCATGCTCATTCAATTTTCTGGGTTCGTAGCAGTTTTTATTTCCTTCTTGCACAAGGACTCCTTCGAGCCCTTCCTTGCAGACATATATACACACAAGGAAGTTCTTGTTTGGGTCTACAATATTCATCACAGTTGCATTGGATAGAAGGTATTTCAACTCTTGGAATCTCTCTTCACTTTCTGATTCAAATGAATTTTAACTCCCTTTTTCTGAAGGGAGGTGATTGGGCAACTAATATTAGAAAATCCCTTTATGAACCTCCTATAGTATCCGATTAGGCCCATAAAGGATATAATATCATATGCATCCTTTGGGGTGGGCCAATCCATAATGGATTTGATATTCTTAGGATCAATTTCCACTCCTTCTTCAGAAATAACATGGCCTAAGTAATGGACTTGTTTTTGGAAAATGTCACACTTATTAAACTTGGCATAAAGTCGATGTTCTCTTAGAACTTGAAGCACTAGATTGAGGTGTTATTCATGATATTCCTTATTCTTAGAATATATTAGTATATCATCAATGAAAACCAATACAAATCTATCCAAGAATTTACTGAGTACATTATTCATTAAGCACATAAAAGTAGTTGGTGCATTGGTAAGCCCAAATGGCACCACCACAAATTCATAGTGACCATATCTTGTCCTAAAGGCTATTTTGTGGATGATTTCATCCTTAATTTGGACTTGATGGTATCCATACCTCAATTAAATATTGGAGAAAATTGTTGCACCCCTTAATTGGTCAAACAAGTCATCAATCCTTGGCAAGGGATACTTATTCTTAATGGTCATCTTATTGAGTTGTCTATAATCGATACACAACCTGAGAGTTCCATTCTTATTTTTCACAAAAATGGTTGGTGCTTCCCATAGAGACACACTAGGACAAATTTAGCCTTTCTCCATCATCTCCTTTAGTTGTAGTTTGATCTCAACCAACTATCGTGTACTCATTCTATAGAGTGTTCTAGACACTGACACCGCTCCTAGTACAAGTTTTATTGAAAAGTCAATATCTATTCTTGGAGGTAGACTTGGTACCTCTTTTGGAAATGCATATTTATACTCTCTTAATATGGTATGGTATTGTAGGCTTGGTTTGTTGTTCTCAATAGAGTTCAACACTTGTATTTCATACAAAGGACATCTTTTTCTGCAATACTTCTTCACTTGAAGGGTTTATATTTGTCTCACCAAGACAAGATTTTGAATCCTTTGTAGGGTTATCTTTCTCCCTTCTTCATCTTCACACTCCAAAGTTTTATTGTAACAAACCAACTTGGTTTTATGGGCCTCCAACCATTCCATGCCAATCAACATGTTATAAGATCCTAAAGGGAGCATGTTTAGGGTTTCTTGGGTGGGTAATCCATTCATAATGAATAGGCATGATGGAATGACCTATGTTACTTCTCTTTTGATTCTAGTGGCTAGTTGTGATAGACATGATTTAACATGTTTAACTTGCTGAAATTTACATTTCTCAACATTTTGAGGGGAAACATAACTCAAATTAGAACCAGGGTCAATTAAAATGGAAACCGGATGGTTGGAAATCATACCTTCCACATCCACCACTGAAGCTTGGGGGTCAACTTGTCTATTATCCAAGGTTGCATAATTTTGTGGCATTCTCCTAGCTATATAATTGACTGTGGTAGCCTCTTGGACATTGTAGACCATCATATTTTTCTATTTCCTATGTGGGAAGTCCCTCAACAAATGTTCTTCTCCACAACCCCAACATTTCAAGGGTTCTTTCTTTGTGTTATCAGTATTACCTGAGGCTGATTCAAAGGGTTTATTTCCACTTTGAGATGGGAAATTTTGTTGATATACACTTTTAGTAGGAAGGCTCATCTAAGAACCTTTCCCATGGTTCTTAAATGTTGAGGGTTTAAACCCCTTCTTATTGAATCCCGAATTACTTTTATTCTTCCAGCCCTCATGAGGTTCTATCTTATTATTGAATTGCTTATAGCAATACCTTGCCTTTTGGATAGTGTCTTCTAAAGTATTTGGCTCAAAAACTCAATTTTGTCTCAGAAGGAATGAGGTAATCCACTAATAAATCATTGCATCTTTACTTTTTCATCCTTTATGTAGGGAACATACCTTATCAACTCAAGAAATTTGTTCATATATTCATCTATTGTGAGTTGTCCTAACTTGATTTAATATAACTCCTTGGTATTCCCATCAAAGTATTTGTATGACAGATACTTGTTCTTGAAGTATTTCTCAAATTGATTCCATGACAAGTCCTTCTCATGGATTCCTTTCACATTCCTAATGTCCTCCCACCAAATGGAGGCCTTTCCATTCAGGTTGAAAATATCTCTTCGAGCCTTTAAGTTTTCAGAGTAGTCATGGACTTTGAAGTACTTCTTCAAGACAATAAACCAAATTTCTTCTTCTCCCTTCTTAATTTATCCATCAAAAGTGGGGGGTTTGTCTTTCTTAAACTCTTCAGGGTCATGGCTCTTGGAATGTTTCCTTCTCTTTGTTTTCCTCTAAGAATGGGAAACAATTTTTATACTAGAATATTCCTTGGAGTTGTCAGTTTCTTCACTAGAGGATTCTTCCAATGCATGTCTCTTGGCTCCATGTTGGGCCTTCTTTGAGGTGCTCCTCCTTCTGTGGCCACTTTCAAGACCATGCTTTCGTATCTCAAGTGGACTTTGAGTTTTATTAGTATGATGTATGTCCACATGACTGGATGTTGGTCCATGTTGAATTTGCCTCTGTATATCTGATAATATTTGCAGTAGGATTGCACTAATTCCAGTTTGATTTTCCTACTCTTTTATCAACTTTTCATTGTCATCCTTACAACTCTGTAATTCTACCATGAGGACTCTTACAGTTTCAGCCAAATCTGGAAAGGTTTCCACCACCCTCCTCTCATCATATTCCTCTTCTCTATTGTGGTATATTTCCCCAAACTCATGTTGTGTCACCATCCCTTAGGTTGTAGTTTTCCTATTGTCCATTGACTGCTTGAGTGCTGATAAAACATTTTTTGTTAGTTAAAAATATACTAGTTTATGAATAGAACACAATTCATATTTTTCAAAACATATAACAATAATGAAAAGTCTCATTCCTCTCTTCAGTAGAGTTTTAAATATGTTTCTCAGGAATGGGGTGAGATACGGTGTTACCCCTAAATGTTCTCTAATAATATTTTTATGAAACTCGTTCATGAGCCCAAGCAGACCAAGTGTTGTTTCCTACTCTGATACCAATTTGTAACACACCTGACCCCTAAGTACCCTTTTTAGGGATGGGGCATCAAATTTTTTTCTTTCCTTAATCTTCTTGAATCCTCTTCTACAGAACTGTAGCTTTCTAACGTCTTCTACCATGCTCAAATCCAAGCTCTTGATTGCTATTTATGGCCTCCAAAGTCTCTTCGGGAGTTATTAGTAAAGGGCCAAGTGGTGCCCATGTGGGTCAATCTCACTCATACCATCCCAAATTCCCTGAAGTCCCCAAGATTCCCCAACATTACTATATCCACGGTGGAATTACATCCACCATCCAATCCATCGATGGGGCTTGATCCTTGTTTAACACATAATCTTAAGGGAAATTAAGAGTTTGGTGCTTTGGTGCTAAACAACCCATTTCCTTTCCACGTGCATATTCTCCAGAGTCACAAACGCCCAAACTCCTGAAGGATCCAAAAATATTTCCACATGGATCTGGTCTTTGGGCCTTTTGGCTTATCTAAGATCCTACACCCCAAACCTACAGAGTTCCAAAGTATCGAATTTTTGAATGGTCCACCTTTACACTTGATGGCATAGTAAATGTTGACGCAAGGACAGGTGGGTCCCGAGTACTCCACCCTCTAATAAGCCAAAAAAATATGTTCTAGGGGGGTGAAACATGGCAAGGTAGAGATTACATGTGGCCCCATTAGCAGGTGACACGTGTCATGTTCAAATGGGAACATAGGCTTTGCGAAAAGTATGAATCTAGGTGACATATGGCACGTCAAATGTGGGTCCACATCACCCTAGGTGACATCAACATGCCACGTCACTTTGGACTGAAAACCTTCCAACGACCCTTAGATATCATGGTCGAGATGCATCCATGTAGATCCATAGATCTACAACCTCCATTACTTTGTAACTTTGGCATTCGGGGAATCTGTGGTGTGAGTTCCTCCTTGATCCTGGAGTGGTTAGTGTCAAGCTAACCGCAACATAGATTCAATGGCCAGTGAATATCCTGAAGTGTCCCCGGATCTATTATTCTAGTCAATTCATGAGTTTGACGTTTGGGGTTTCTATCTACTACACACTCCTTTTCTCTCGGAGTAGGACATCACCGAAGTGTTGTACGCTAGTCCCTCCACTGGTTGATAGGATGGTTAATATGGGTTCTCAATAGACACACTGGATCCACGGCTCTCATTAATTCACAAATCTGAAATTTAGGGGATTTTGTGGCATGACATCATTTTTCTCCCAAAGTGGTCAAAGCCGGACTGACTGCGATGTGGATCCAATGGTCAGGGAAGATCCCAATAACCCTTGGATGTATGGCTTGCATGACTTCGGGACCGGTAAGTGGGTCAATATTTAATGGTGAGACAGGTCCATCGATCACGGTTAGGGAATCCATTATATGTCGATCAACCTCATTGGTAACCGAACCAACAAGGTTCCTTCGGTTAGTTTTGGAGGTTGTAAACTCATAGCATCCTGGAACTTTGAACTCCCAGAGTTTCAAAGATAGAAAAGGTTAGCTCCTTTTGGTCCTAGTGAAGGGTTCCAAGGTTCCAGTCATATGGATTTTTGGACAAGCCTTGAGGATACATGCTCAACACTTAGCCACGATTTGGTTAGAACCATGGACATGAGCCCTCGGTCACACAAGTGAATGGTTTAAAGGAGGCTCCCTCCTTCCACAGAGTTCAAACTTAATGAAATTCGAAGGGTGAATTGAGAGGTCAGTATGACCAAGGTGTTCCAGCGAAATCTTCCCCAACTCCTATATTACAAAATCATTCCTTGGGAAGATTTCCTTAAGGGTTTCTCAACAAGTACAAAAATATTAATTTATTTATTAAATTCTTTTAAAGACCCATGTCTAACAGTTCTCCTGTGCCAAGTAGAGGTAAAAAAGAATCATGTAATTACAAAATTTATAGAAGAATAACAAGTATTTCTAATATAAAACACTGTAAAATTTAACCATAAACACATAAATTCAACCATCGCTTACATTCTAGTACACATAGTATAAAAATACTTATAAGAAATCGAAATCGTGAAGCAACTACTGAGAGGGGTGCATGTTTCCACCCAACCGTAGGCACATCCACTCCTAAACGAATTTATCATTGGCCATCCCCTAACTAAACCATGGTGCTTTGAGAGAGACTCCTTCTTGTTCATTGACAGTCAGGGACAAAGGTTACTCTCCTCCTCCCACAGGAATTTAGCAAATAGTTTTCTCTATACCAAGCAAAAGGGCGTACAACGAGTACTTCCATAGTCACTTGTCCTCTCTCCAACCTTGTTTATCATCTTGGAATGAAAATGCTGCTAGCAACTTCTTGCACCCAGAACGAACTTATTTCTTATTTCTTCTCTGAACCTCAAAGCTGCAAGTGCTCTTCCTCCTCACCCATATTCCTCTTCCCATGAAAAATAACTTCCTTTATTTCCTTCCTCAACATGATTGTGTCGGTCTGAATCCCCATATCATGGTAATGTTAGGAATTATTTTATATGGGTATGATGCCCCATCTCCTCATTATCTCTTGAGGGATTCC
>ML783115.1:575810-599645 GCA_009831015.1 Picea engelmannii | reverse complement strand
TTACGACATCAAGGCCATGGTTGTAATCTCTTTTTCACAGTAATATGATACAGTAATATGATTCTTTCCTATAAATCTTGTTGTGTTTTATTGTATGATTCCTTGATCAGATACATAGGTTTTTATTGAGTTTATTCTATTGCTATCACTTTGGTTGGTTTGTGTTGTCTTGGTATTGAATTCACGAGAGCACCAGAGAGAAGCAAGAGCAACAAAGACCCTAGGAAGCGATACTAAGGTATGTTACTTGTTCCTTCCTACTAGTAAATTCAATATCTAAAACTTAAGGAAAGCATCATGTTCTGGTGTGTTTTGTTCTAGATCCAGGTGGATCTCGGGAGATCGGTTAGTGTCTGCACCTACAGATTTATCCAATAACACTAAGAAATCTCAATCTAGTGATATCCTAAGAAATCTCAATCTAGTAATATCCTGAGAATCCATGTATGAAGGAATAAGCCTCCTACACCCCTACATTCTCTAGCACTGTATCTGTGAAAGGTGTTGGAAATGGATCATGCAAACATGCATCATTTAGCTTCATTAACTCTACACAAATATTGATTCCCTTGTCTTATTATCTTGAACTACCATTGGACTTATCCATTATGATTCCACTACTGGTTCAATGATTCATGCCTCCAACATTTTGTCTATCTCTTCTTTTACCTTCTCTTTATACTTTGGATTTAACCTATAGGATCTCTGTCTCACTAGCTTAGAATTTGGTTTCAAAGGGATATTCATTTCTCCTAAATCATCAGCTATCCCCTTCATCTATGAGAACATATTTTGGAATCTATATTGATACTTGCGCAGTAAATCTGCAATCTTCTCCACAATTTCATCATTCCAATAATCACCTATCTTCGCAAAATTTGGATTTTCTTATGTCCTAATATTTACCTTCTGTGTCTTTATTGGCTATGCATATGTAGAATATTCAAGATCTGGTCCTTCTACTACACGTTCCCCCTCAGTTTCAGGTACTTGTATATTCCTTCGATATTCCTACTTGTATTCTTTTTTAGAAACATTATAACATTCCAATAATTCATGAACAATCATAGAAGTTATGTGCACACTACACATAGGTACTACCTCCATTGGCCCTTATTCTAAAAAAATCTTGTTTCTAATGACATGTAAGGATGCATCTACTAATGGAGATTCATGTTCAAAATTAAATGTTACCTTAAACATTTGAATTAGCTCGTCCTAGTTTGTTATTTCTTTGTACACTTCTAGTTCCAAGTAGCAGTTCTTCAGAATTGTATCCAATGTATGTACAAACCTATGCATCCATTCTTTCTTCAGGATCAAACTCCATATGTCTCTTCACTGCTCAACATGATCTATTGGATCACTATCCCCTATATAATTCTACACAATATACTAAACCTCGGTACCAAATATAACCTACATCAAACTTCTAATCTGCTCCCAGTCTTCTATACACTCTTTATGTGCATCTCAACATCTAGCTGGAGTGGCCTTCAAGAAAACATCTATTGCCAACAGTATCTGTTGTTTGGGTATCTGAAAATCAAACACCTATATGAAATATTTTATGTCAATCAAACCATTATATTTGGGCGGGTCACATAGCTCTGTTTCAATCTAGTGCAATGATCAAGTAATGCGGGAACACTGTCTAGTTGAGACTTCATGCATCATCTGTTGCTAATGTTCTAGACCTTCCTCTGAATATGATGCACACAAGATAATAGTTCTCCAACTTATCACACCATTTGTAGTGGGGTTAACATATTCATCCATTCGTGTAGTCATATTATACAAGTTCTCAAGTTTTTTCCCTCTAGCTGATTCGATGTACCTTTTTCCTTCTGTCAAATCCAATAGTGCAGTAATATTCAAGTCTCGTACCTCAAATATCATTTCCCTCCTCTTTATATTAATGATTGCATGGTTTTCAAAGGCCCATTATAACCCCATTAGTGTTGGTTATGGATTAATATCGTCTAGATCTTGATGACCTCGAAATATGCTACGATGCACACCCCATCAATATTCACAAGTATCTATGTCAATCAACCAATTGGTACTATCTTTTTTTGGTTTTCCAACTTTAACTAAATGATATACCATATCAAGTTGGTTTTCCCCATCATTTCCCATGTATGCTTTCGTAACATGTTTATATCAGACCCCAAGTCTAAAGTAACGTTATCCACATCATATTCTCCAATCTATGCACTTAATCTGAACTCTTTGTTGGTCTTGTTTTTTCATGGTAGCTGATTCACTACCCTCTGTGCAATAGGGATTTCCCTTTCTTGTGTGAAATGATAAATTATTTGACATAATTCATTCAATGCAATTTCATATTTCATCAAATCTAGACAACTTCTCATAAAATCTCTTAGAGTACTTACCTTCTCAAGTGGCTTTCCTGGTATAGTATGGTCACAAATAGGAGGTGCATATGATGTTGAGGATACCCAATATGGTCCTAGTATCTCTTTTCTTTCCCTCTGATATGTCTCCTTTTATCATTTAGGGTCAAATGTTAGCATAGGTCTTGTTGATTTCCTCACCCATTTCTCAACCTTCTTCGCTCCATATGTCACATCAACCCTTATTCTAGCTCCTCTGCACATAGCAATTTCTATTATAGGTCCTTCATTGTGTTCCTCAACTGATATCTTCTATATGTTCTGATTTGGGTTTTGGTTCTGATTCCCTCTTTCCTTCCATTTCACAAGTAGTTGATGACATTATTCTATCACATGCTCCAATTATCTACAATATGTGCAAGTTGTATAAGGATTCAGACAATCATGAGCTAAGTGTCATGGTTGATTACAATTGTAACATATTTTGGTCCTCTACCTCCTCTACCAAAATTTCCTCTTCCTCGACCTCTACTAAATCCTCCTCAGTTTTCTAGATTAAAGCCTCTCTGATTATTATACTATGGACCACCTTCTTCTATAAAAACATTCTCCTCCTGGATCCTATACATGTTTGAAGTTTTCTCTCTCATAAGATCAAATGATTGGAAATCCTTCTCTTCATTTCCGACTGAACTGCAAAAGTTACAAAATAAATTCCTTGGCATACTCTAGTATTTCTATAGAAATTTACACACAATTGGATGATGTCCCCATTTCTTACATATTTCACAATATCCCCCTCCTATTTTTGGATTTGATGCTCCAGTCACCAAATACTGCACAAATGTTGGGTATTTGTCCTTATGGTGACCTTTAGTCCTACACTTGGTACACCAAACTTGTTCATGTTTCTCCTTCCCCTTTTTCAGTTCTGTTAATCTAATTGTTAGGGAATATAACTACATATGGACTTGTGCCATCCCTCCACCATCTCCTATGGGATATTCTTCCAGTTTCTTCAAAATTGCCAAATCTTTAGGTTGTGATGCAACCTTCTGTTGAATCAACGATCGATGAATGTGTGGTAGTAGTCTTGCAATAAACCATTATTGGCATTGTTGATCAGGAATTTAAAATGTCAATATACCCATCAAATCCTTAAACCTTTAGTCATATTCCCAAACTAAATCGTTCTTCACTTGTTTGATTTCTTTCAATTCTATGATGTATTGCAACTCATATTTTGGTTTCTTAAACTCCTTCAACAATGCTTGTCTAATTTCTGCTAAAGTCCTTGCTTGTCTTGTAGGTGTGGTACTCTACAGTTTCATATACCGGACTAATGTGTAGCCTCTAAATGTTGTTTCCAGCTGTGAAATATTTACATCCTCATCTTGGACATTCTTCTCAACCCAAATTGTTTCACATATGAATAAATGTTTTTCTGATTCCTCTGACCCAACTCCCTATAACTCAAGTAATCGAAGTGTGTTGTCTAACCCTACAATGTTGTTTGGTGTAGTACCTGTTGGATTACTGAGAGGGGGGGTGAATCAGTAATAGAGAAATTTAATCCTTTTTAACCATATAATCCAAGTGTTATATCAATGAAGCATTATCATCCAATAACTGCAAAATAAATAAGAAATGAACAAATGAACAAGTATACACATACAAATACACCAATGTTTTACGTGGAAACCCAAATCGGGAGAAAACCACATAATTATTTTTCTTATGTCTTGTAGAATTACATTCATTGGAAGAACCAAATTCCTTTGTTTTCCAACTGGAACTGGAAGGAGGCTCCAACCTCCTATTTCTCAGCCTACAACCTGAAGCAAGCTCCAACTCCCCAATTCTCTGGCTACAACCAGAAGGAGGCTACAATCCCCTATGTTCTTTGACTACAACCGGAAGGTGGCTACAACCACCTATCCTTGTGTTGTCCAACCACCCTGAAGTAGAAGTAGAATGATGGAACCACAGTCACACTATTACTATGAGATATACAACTGTAAACCTGTACCAATAAATATGAACCATGCATCAACCTCTACCTCAATCTGTAATCAACCTGTACCATAAACAAGTGCATCAACCATGCACCAACCTGTACCAAACAACTTGTAATCAACCTGTACCATAAACAAGTGCATGAACCATGCACCAACCTGTACCAAACAACTTGTAATCAACCTGTACCATAAACAAGTGTATCCAACCATGTACCAAGTATGTACCAATCATGTAAAAAGTGTAATAAATAGTGGTTGAAAGTTGCATAATTTGGGATAAAGAGACGTAAAAAGTTGTCTTTTCTTTGTATACTCTGTAACTGACAAAAAGTCTTGGGAGGGGGGGATCTCACTGATGGCTTAGACCTTGAGAGGGTCCACTATTATCCCATGTTGGGATACGATGAATCCAATAAAAGGCCTAGTGGTGACACAAAAATGAATTTGAGGGTGTTAAAATGAATTTTGTATTTATGACATCTCTAAAATATGATGCGAAGATCTTCTAGATGTTGGGATCATTTCTTGGAACAAGCCATGAGGTTGTCCAAGTAGGCAAGAATGAAATGGGAAATATTATGAAACATGTATGCATTATGCACTGAAAAGTAGCTCTAGCATTTTTTAGAACAAAAGGATTGAAGCAATAGTGAAAGTGCCCCATGATTTGGTGAAAGAAATTTTGTATTGGTCTGTGTGACATATTTGGATTTAGTTGCATCCATAGAATCAATCCTTAAAAAATAGGGATTCATCTATTGTACACACATCAATCACTTGATCGATGAATGGGGTTGGGAAGTTGAATTTGGGACAAGCTTGGTTGAGTCATATGAAGTCTGTACATACATAAATGGTTCTCATTTTTTTGTTGACGGGGACATTGTTAGAGACCCATGATGTGTATGCAATGGGGTGAATGAAATAAGTTTTCCAAATCTTGTTGATTTAGTCTTAGATATCCATTTCTTTGGAAGGATGAGGGGGTCATTGATTTTAGAAAATGGGTGCAACAACAAGCAATGTATCGATATGATGTTTTGTTAGCACTCTGTAAATTTCCTAGAGGTTGACAACAGAAGAAATCTACAAAAGGTAACTTTATCCAACCGCTTTCGAAGCTGGGATCTAGCCCTTCCAACTTCAGAGAGGGATCTCTCTATATAATTTAGCTATGTTTCCAATTTTAAATATTAGGCTAGGTAAAGAAATAGGTCGGTTTTATTTGTCGAAGTGTTTGTCGAGTTGGTTGAGACAGTCTACACATCCATTGGGCTATGGGGTCTGTGTTTTTAATAAAATATGAAATCCAAACCAGAAACGCATAGGGAAAACTTTCACAGGGCAAGATAATATAATCACTGGATCTTTTAGTAGCATAAATGATGAATAGCAAAAAAGATGAGAAAGATAATTTCAACAAAGAAGCAGTTAAGAATTTCTTTATTGAAAACACCAGAAGATAAAACACTAAAATCTTTCTAGTCAGAAACATGGTATACGAGATAAATCCTGCAATGTTCGTTACTTCTAAAGACTAGATTTAGAAAACAATATGATAACCAAGTGAGAATAACATTCAACTTAGAGAGAAAAACATCACTAGTGAATACATGCAAGAATCCTGTAAAAGTGCCTCTTTGTATTAATGGAAGATCTCTTAAAAAATATTACAGTCTGATAGCTTCAGGGTGTGAAGATCAACAACCCCCAATACTTTGAAAGATGAAGTATTTATAACTCAAATTACAAACGATCTTGTCATTAATGACCAGGACGTGCTAAATCTATTTTTAGCCTAACTAACTTAACAAATTGCATAAATCTAGGAACTGCTTGATGATGTGGTGTAACTGCACGCTGATTTCTGGGTGGACCGTTGATGAAGCCTCTGCACAGCCTCATCTGACTGGACAAATGACTGGAATGGGACAACTCATCTGCTACTCGATCAGATCATAGAGTTCCTCCCATCAGAGATGACTGGGCACATTGACTTTGAGTAGCCCTTGATACACTTCATCCATTTCTGTGTACTTGGCGAAGGTAGGCTTGGTGAGGAAGACGTATTGAATCTCATGTTGGATACTGATGTCCCACTGAAGAGCATCTAGAAATGCCTTGCCAGTGATGCTCCCTTGAATGCCTACAAACTTTGAACTGTCTTTAGCCACATCGGCCAATCTCTTCTTGTAGTCTGGGAGTGTCATCAATTTATCATTGATTACCTTCAGACCAGGAAGACCTTTCTTCTGTAGAGCCTCAATATTACTAAAGAATCTTTGTACCCCCAAGTCCATGGCCTGAACCTTTTCTTCCAGCTGAAGCATTAATCCTCTCTTGTTCAAAACTCTTTTGACCTCAAGGATGGTCTCTATTCTGTCTTCAATTTTTAGCTCTTCCCTGGTCTTGGAATTTAGGAATTTGATGATCTCGTTTGCCTGTGTTGGCATCTCTCCCAATTCTGATATGATCTTCTCGATGGCCTGTTTGCTTCTATGTACCAATTCATTCTGCTCAAACATTATCTGTATCATGGGCCATATCTCGTTCATGGACTTGGTGATGTCTTCCCATACACTTTCTTTAACCTCAACCAAAGTCTTTCCAGCCACTGTTTGCTTCCGGAGCTGTTGTAACTCCTGTTTGAGCTGATCTGTCACCTGCTTTTCCTTAGAGAGGTTGATATGAAAGGAAGATTTGAGTTCTTGAAGGTTCTCAATCTCCTTTTTAAGCCTGCTGATCTCTGTTTCCCGCAGGTTCATCTTTTCCATGGACTTAGCCAGGTCGACTGTCTTTTCTAGGGATGCAAATGGAGTAGCAGATGGGACTTTTGTTACTGATGTTGTGCTTAATCCAAAAATTGGAATGGAATTCAATGGAATGACTTCCATTGGTTTCAGTTGTTCTTTCTCTTTCACCAGTTTCTCCATTTCAGCTTCCATTTCCTTAAGCTATGCATTCTGCTCCATAAGCAGCTTGAACATTTCATCTTTCTCTCCTTCTTTCTCTGCTATCTCATTTGCCTGCGAATCCTCTGTGGGCCGGAGCTTCAATTGTTTTCTCAAGGAGTCTATGTCAGCATTCTTCTTCTTAATCATTTCCTCAGCCGCTTTCATGTTCGAAGGATCGTAACCGATCTTAAGGACTAGCTCCTCCAAAGTCTTGATTCTGTTGTCCTTGGAAAAGGATTATATCTTCTCTAACTTCAATTGTGTTTGAACATTGTTCAGGGACACTTTCAGTTTGGACGCAGTGGTGGAAGCATGTGACAGCATGTAAAAAAACATTTCCCCTATCTGCTTATGCAGATCCATCTGATTGTCCAGATGCACGTCCTTCGTCTGGAATTCGAAGGTGGCCCTTTTGTAGTCAGTGATCACCTTTGGATCTGGTACCTATGCCTGGAGGAATGCCATATGCATTCTTCCCTTCTCAGTGTTGAATGCCGATAGCAGCCTATGTTGCGCAATCGATGTCTGCTTCCAGAACTGGGCACAAGTGCTATTGGTCAGGGACTGGTTTCTTTTCTTGATTAGCTCATATTTTTCGAAAATACTCAGCTTCGGCCCTGCCTTGCCTGGCTGGGTGTTCAATGGAGAATCTGTGGATTTCTTCGACAATGCTGGGGTATGACCTTCTGGAGGCTTGCACCGAGGGGTGGTCTGTCAACCTTGGTCAATGTAGTAGGCGGGGCTTCTTTTTCTCCGGTCGGGCCAGGAAATGAAATAGTCTTAGGCCTCTTGGTATTCAGCTGGAATTCTTCTGACGATACCTCCGTGACAGGTGGAGATAAATCTTGCCTAGGCCTTTTCTCTTTTAGGACTTGTGGCGTGGTTGTTTGTGACACAGTGGTCGGGGGATCCTGCTGTTCTAATTCGACCAATGTGTTAGGCTCCCATACTGTCTGGTTCACAAATTTCTCAATTTCAGGCCTCGATTCATGAACATATGGGATGTTCTTGTTCTTCACCCTCATCTCAGAGATGATCCCACATGGATCGTAATGCCATGGGAAACTCATGAAGAACTTCATCTCCTTCAGTAGCCTATCTACTTCTTCCCCAGCACCACGATTGTTGCAGATGAAGGAGCCAATCTGCCCTTTGATCCTGACCTGCTGCTTTTTCTTTAGTGACACAAAATGGATATCATCGGAATTTATTATCTGCCTTATATATTCCAAAGAAAAAATTCTAATAGGCAGGTACTTGGGAAGCTTATATGGTGCCAACTCGCACCAGTATACTTTGATCTCGATGTAATATTGGTACAAATACCAATCCCTTGTCTTTGTGTTATCCGAGAGATGCAAGATCCTCTGTACTTCATCATTTATTCGAGGCTAGGGCCTTCCGCTAAGCGTACTTACCACAGGGTGGTAGAATTGATCAATGAACTCCTTGAAACTGAACTCTGCGGAATTGTGCTTGAGCAAGGAGGTCCAGGCTATCACTTCCTGGGGTCTACCATCTCCATCCATCTTCTGCATGGAAAAAAAAAATTTGTCCGCTTGGAAGAAGACGAACAAGTATGCCAGTATGGATAAGTATCAGAACATGCCTTCCGTGGAGAAATTCACGAATTGTTCGTGAATATTGTTTTCTAGGAATGCACTGAAGTCAAACTGGGTGGTGGGCTTTTCATCGGTAGAGAAGATGGATAGAAAACCTAGAATGGTTCATCTACCCACTGATCAGAATAGTATCCTAACAAAGCACAAAGGGAAGAGATGATCTGGTTTCCTTTAGTTGAGAACATGGAGGAAGGATAAGGAGGATTTGTGGAGGGAAATTGAGCGGATGGGGGGAGGAAAAGCCCAAATATTTGATCCCTTTGAGGGAAGGTCATTTTCTGGTATAATTCTGTAAGAATTTCTAGGTTGAAGGGTGATGCAGATTCAAATTAGGGGATTTGCATCATCTGGTCAATAGATTCGTGCTTTATGAGGAAAAGGATCTCTCCAGACGAGGAGACGACATCTCTTTTCTCGGGAATGTAGTGGGCTTGGCACTTGAGGGTGAAATCTAGAAAAGGGTGAATCTAAGGGAAGAGGTAAAGGGGTAAATTGGACTCCCAGAGCCCGATTTCATCACTCTGGTTGAGGAAGACTTCCTTGAGCCACGAATGAAGGTCTTCAAAATCAAAATTTCACTTTGTATCCGTGATTAAGTGGTATTTGTCAACCAGTGGGATCCCGTCGAGGTCAACAGGAGGCGGGAGAAACAGATTGTCCTCTCCTTTGGCCTGTTTGGACTTTGGCGCCATTACTGCAATAGTACCTGCAAGAAAAACAATGTTAGCGGGGTGGCTGCTGGTGGAGGCAACTGACTGTAACGGAGGAGAAAACAACATAAATCTCTCTGGTGCGATAAATGGGTAAATGGTGAAAATATGGAGAGCGAGGGTAAATGGTGAAAATAGGGAGAGCGAGGGTAATTTTGAGTAAATGGTTGTTCGTTGGGCACAGAAGACAGGTCATCTAGTTAACGGATAGGTCATCCAATAATAAATGGCCAACGGATCACTTTGAGTGTGAGATGGCGGGTGACGGTGACTGAGAGATACAAACGAGTGACGTGGCAGCTATCGATTGGAGGTAAAGGTCATAGTGAGGGGGCTTGCCACGAGCAAATGGGGGGGAAAGGACTGATAGCAGTTATGGGACGTGATTATTTCGGGAAAGGTGGATGGTGATGTCCAGAGGTGATGGAGGTCTATCATATAGTAGGAGATGACGGGACTCGAGGCCATTAGATCGCTGCCATGTATAAAGAGGAGACCCGCCAGAGGAAGAATACCATTCCGGACCCCCCCCCCCCCCNGGGGGGGGGGGGGTCCGAAATACATCTTGGGTCGTTGATCTGTTCACTTGCTTCCGAGCCACAGATCTATGCGCTCTATTTATGACACATTCTGGTCCCCCCCCCTCCATTAAAGTCAGAATGGATGGGGGGGTCCAAAATCCAATACTGATCATAGATCTGAGCGCTTGATCCTGAGCCATCCAGATGCGCATGGGTCTTATCAATGATTTCAGATGCCCCCCCCTCCATTAAAGATAGAACGGTCGGGGGGGTCTAGAAAKATCTGTCTGTCGTAGATCTGGGCACGATCATCTGGACCATTGATACATGAACGAAGCATAAGTGAGGGCGTGTAAACATACATGCACCGAGGAAACTTAGGATAAGTTCTTTTTCACGGGTTTTTCTCCAAGGCTTTTCATGTCTACACCACCAAGGGGTTAGTTGAACAACATTTTAGGTATCCAAATCATGGTGCAACATTGATCATCAAACTAGTTCTTATTGAAATGAAGCAACAAAGCAACTAGCCTATTTCCCAACCTAGCTTCCTATGAAAATTAACCTAGATTAGACTGTTGGGTTAAGAAATTATTCTACCCTGGGGCTATCTGACAAAGATTAGACAGTCTGGCCAGATTTATTCACTAATCTAACCTAGACACTTTGGCTAAGATTGAACTGTTTAGCCAAACTCATTCACTACCCTATCAACATCAATTTAAAAAGAACTTGGCCATGCTTGAAAGGTATGGACCAAGTTACTATTATTGCATGGGGCTTTTATTGAATTCTTTTATGCCCTCTTTTCTTTTCTTTTTCTTTTTTCTTTTATTTTCTTTTCTTTTTCAAATTATTTGCAGAATGAAAAATCATTTGTCAACAAAAACACTAGAGATAGGTAATATCCCAGTCACCATTTGATCCTATAACTTATAGGGTGATAATAGCAGCTCCACCTGGGGATGGTACTTTCCCTGTGAAGTGCCAAGAATCCTGGTTCCTATCACTTTGAAAATTTCTACCTAGTAGCCTTCTTTGGTTTTTTTCTCAAAAATTGGAAGAACAATGGTCAACGGATTAGGGCCTTCTCTTCAGGCTTCAACCAACTGACTAATGTTAGTCACTCAGAAAATACAGGCAAAAATTAAAAATGGTATGTACAAAGGAGAGTGAAAACTCAAGTCTCTACTGGGGCGGAACATAATGTTTTAGCATTCTGCCATTTACAGGTCTTCCTGGCAGATCTGTCCCATCAGCGTTGTTTAACAAGAAAGCATTGTTTCCCCTGAATGCTTGGATTATGTATGGTCCTCTCCACAGACTGCAAATTTTTCCATGCTTTCCCTTGTCTTCATTTTTGGCATCCCATCTCAGTACCAAATCTCCTAGCTCAAAATCATCTTCCTTGGTTCTTTTGTCAAAAATCTTCTTGATGCTTTCTTAGATTACCTGAGTCTTGTTGAAAACTTCTTCCCTAGACTGCTATAAATGGATCATCTGGTTGATCCTTCTCTGTGAGTCACTTGGCTCGGCTTGTACATCTTGAAGCAACTTCATGACAGGGACTCCTAAGGAAGTGGGGAAAACTGCTTCTGTACCATAGACCAGCTGGTATGGTGACATACCGATTGACCTTTTGGTGGTCAGTCTGTCAGCCCACAATGCGAACACCAACTTGTTATGCCACAATTTCTTGTTTTACTGCAAAATTTTCTTGATGATGTTCACCAAGGTTTTGTTTGAAGATTCCGCCAGCCCATTCCCCTGAGGGTAGTAAGTTGTGGAATGTCCCAACCCAATGTGATACTGGTTGTAGAAATCTATGAGTTTCTTCGACCAAAAATCAACTGCTTTATCAGTTATAATCTTTCTAGGACATCCAAAGTGAGACAAGATATTATTTTCAAGGAATTTGATAATAACAGAGTTAATGGCTTGCCTGCTTGGTACCGCTTCAATCCATTTGGTAAAATAATCTGTGGAAGTGAGAATCCACCTGTGTTGGCCTGAAGAAGGAGGGTGTATTTCACCAATGAAGTCCAATCCCCATTGCTGGAAAGGGAATTCAACTGAGATCGGTTTCAGGGGGAGAGGAAGGAGTTTCCTTTTTCCTTCAAACAACTGACATTGATGACATGTGGTCACTGTACGATGTACATCAATGAATAGGGTGGGCCAATAGAAACCGGCTTTGAGGAATTTGTTGGCTGTGACCTTCCAGTTCAGATGGCCACCACATTCTCCTGCATGAAATTCTTGTAACACTTTGTCAGCTTTATCTTTCAATAAACAATTTAATAGAATACCTCCAGGATCTTTCCAATACAAATTGCCTTCTAGAATATAGAATTTCAAGGCTTTCAACTTTAAAAATCTGGCTTTAGTCTTAGTCAAACCAAGGGGAGCTTGTAAATTTTGCAAAACAAATATAAGGTCTACGTACCATGGAGAGTTTAGAAATACCTTTCTCACACTTGGAGTCGCCATCTCACCCTGTTCATCTGCTGGAGCTAAAAAATTAATGTCAAGAGCATGGAAGTTAGATTCAGCCATTAATTTAGCAAGGCCTTGAGCTTTGATTAGTTTCGTAGGCTTAATCTCTATGTCGTATTCTAAAATGACAAAAATCCATTTTCCTCTTCTTCCATCCGGATTGTCCTGGGTCAAAATGTTATTTACTGCCGCATTCAGAACATATGCAATGGTATGGGAATGGAGAATGTAGACCCTAAAATCTTTTATAGCTTTTACCAAGGCAAAAGCTTGTTTCTTCATTATCTTGTATTTCATAGCAGCATCTCTTAATGCTTTACTAAATAAAGCTATGGGTTGTTCATACCCTTCGATGTTCTTTTGTAGTAGTATCGCTGCTATAGTATGTTTGGAAGCAAAAGAAAAAATATAGAAATCCTTAGTAAAATTAGGGTTGATCAAGACAGGGGCCTCTGTAAGTGTTTGTTTGACTTGTTCGAAAGACTGTCTAGACTCAATGTCCCATTTTATTTTTACATCCTTTTTTAACATATTTGTAATGTTTCTGAGGATCTCTTCCAGATTGGGAATGAATCTTCGTAGAAACTTTATTTTCCCAATAAAAGACTGTAATTCTTTAATGTTTCTTGGGTGTTCTAATTTTTGTATGGCCTCGATTCTGCTGGGGTTTATTTTGATTCCGTCCTTGGAGATGATGTGTCCTAGCAGTTTTCCTTCCTCTAACCTGAAAAGGATTTTCTTAGGATTTAAAGAAATCCCAAATCTCCTGCATTTCTCGAAAAATCGTCTGAGATGCCTCAGGTGCTCTTCATCAGACCGGGAAAACACAGTTACATCATCCAAATAGATGACAATAAACTTACCCGATTCTTCCACAAAGGCGATGTCCATCACTCTCTGGAAAGTGGCTCCAGCATTCATCAAACCAAAAGGCATTTTCACATACATGAAAGTGCCCCATGGTGTGGTGAAAGTGGTTTTGTCTTGGTCATCTGGGTAGACGAGGACCTGATTGTAACCCGAGAAACCATCCAGTAAAGAGATTCGATTGGATCTGACCACCCTTTGTAGGATGTGGTCCATTTTGGGAAAAGGGTAATTGTCCTTCAGGGAGACCTTATTCAGATTTTGGAAATCAATGCACAACCTGATTTCCCTGGATTTCTTACGTGTCGGGACCAAATTTGAGACCCATTTGGAAAAACGCAACGGGACTATGATTTTGGCATCATACATTTTTTTAATCTCCTTTTCTATCAGAGGGAGTAACTTGGGATTTATTCTCCTAAGTTTTTGTCTGAACAGTTTTTGGTCTTCTTTTATTGGAATCTGGTGTTGTATGATGTTGGTATCGTAAGCTTTCAAATCCTCATAACCCTAGGCGAAAACATCCAAATATTCTTTGAAAAACTCAATGTATTTGAGTTTTTTCTCAGGGGGTAATGATTTAGACAATTTGACCATTCTAGGTTTCTCTTCAGTCCCTATATTGCAGTCTTCTACCTCTTGTCCATTTGCTTCAATTTTTGTTTTTTTGGCTACGTCGTTAAAATCAAACAGGTCCTCTAAAGGAACTAGAACCCTAGGAAAAACATTACTTTTCAAATGCAAAATATCGGCCTCCATCTCATAATCACCTAATTCTCCTGAATCTACGTTATTTACACTATCAATTTCAAAATCAGATCTATTTACATTTTCATCTCCGTTCTCTAAGTCTATAATTGTACATTCAAAATCGTTTTTACACAGCAGAAAGTCTTCGATTTGATCATCATTACCAAACACTTGCTAGTACCTGATATTATCGGGAATGGTTGGTTTGCATTTTACCTCCACCGTGTATGGGCGAGTTGAGAGGAAAGGAATCTTACATGTGGCTGCTGACATAGCCAATCCGTCCGCCAAAATATTTTGTCCCCTCAGCATTACCTACAAGTCAACTTCAGTGAAACATCTAAGGGAATCAAGAACAACATTCCTATAAGCTCTAATACATGGGTGTTTCGCAGTGTACTCACCTTTGATTTGCTTGATTATTAACTCAGAATCACCCCTTACCATAATCTGTTTGGCACCAACCTTTTTCAAAATCTTTAGACCGAGCATCAAGGCTTCATACTCAGCGATATTGTTAGTGCATTGGAAATTTAATTTGTAAGAGTGGTTTTCCGAGTACCTGGTTCTATGATTGTGCAGCCAAATTCCTGCTTCGACTCCTTCTTTGCTTACTGCTCCATCAAAATCCATGCTCCAGAAATCTGCTGGTAGCTCTTTAGTTATCATGTTTTTCTTCCTTGCTACCTCAATGATTTCTTGGCCTTCATCTGGACTAGATGTATCTTCTCCCAGCTGAGTGTCTTTCTCTCCCGTGTCACCATCGTTGTATAAGATAAAAGAATCCAAGTCAGAATGCACTGACCATGTATTTCATCAATGTTTCTCTATATAGCCTTCTTTGTTGCCTGAAAACTGGGATAGTGGCATAAGACATATCTAGTTGTAGGGTACCTCTCAACTTATCCCCCCAAGACCGGGATAGAAATATTCCATACTTCGGAGGGATGTCTGCAACTACCACATCCATTACCATGCTCTTTGTAGGAATCTGAACCAAGGTGATACATAGGTCCTTGATCAAACCAATACATCTTACTTTACTGGAGTCGAATGAATGTAGATCTTTATAAGGTATGGTGACCTCCAGTCCCAGTTTCTCCATCACTGCTTTCGACATCATATTATGAGAAGCACCCGAATCCAACATAGCATTATGCAAGATCAGGTCATGTATGTTTAGACTGATGTAAAAAGGAGCAACATCTCCATTATCGTCTCGGCCATCTACTTCAGGTCCGAACAGAAGTTCAGGTTGATCATCTGTAAGGTTCACGGTATCTGAATGATTTGATGATCCAATGGTTAAGGCCTTCGTGCCTATGTCAGGTTCAATGGTCAGTGCTTTAATCACCTGTGAGCGATAAATGTCTTTTTTCATCAACTCAGAAAGTGGAATGGGAATTTTTACTTTGGCTAATTCCTCCTCAAGGCTGAAAGGTGTAGGAGCTCTTCCTTGGCTCATCAATTCTGGTTTTTCCACCATACTCTTCTGGCCATAAGTACTTGGTGGATTAATATGTGAGACCTTGGGATGTGACGATCTTTTCAGAATAGTAAGGTTTTTCTTCCCGGGAACTTCGACAGTGCTCTTTTCAAGAATCCTCTCGGC
Source organism: Picea engelmannii (assembly GCA_009831015.1). NCBI lineage: Eukaryota > Viridiplantae > Streptophyta > Pinopsida > Pinales > Pinaceae > Picea > Picea engelmannii. The sequence continues at coordinate 583,738 of ML783115.1, read as the reverse complement.
AGATGGCTCATAGACCTTCTTGGTTTCGATTACCTTCTTTGTTTCGATCATCTTTTTTGGGGAACCCCCTTCTTTCTTTTTACTCTGCAGATTATACTGTCGGTGTACCTCCAAAATGGCATTTTGGAATGCCTGTTGTTCTGCATCTTCAACTTCTTCACTTACTTTTGCTTGATTGAGAAGAAAAAGTTCTTGTTCTTTTTGGGTAAGGAAAATAGCTTCGTTATTGTGAATTCCCATGAGATTTATGTGAGTATCCTCTAGTTCCTCAATCACTTCCTCCCCTTCATCAGCATAACTTTATTGTAGGGGAGGTCTGATCTGCTGATCCAGACCTCTCTGCTCTCTTTGATCCCTAGGATCTCTCTGTTTGATTTGAGGAGGGTTTCTCCTAAAGTTAGGATTCCGAACCTGAGGAGCTGGTGGGTTATCTCTTGGAGGATTTATTTCTGACACAGTAAGTCTTTCCATCATTCTTTCCATTTATCTAGCCAAAGAATCCAATTTGGAATCGGAGGTTGACGTGGAAGGTTCCTCTTTAATTGTGACTCTCCTCTCTGACCTCTGTCGTGCCCTTTTTGCCAACAAATTGGCCTCCACACTTATTGCACTTTTCTGCATGTCTTCTAGGGTGGAAGAATTTCTTTCCCTTAGTTGGTATGACATATCAACATCAAAACCATCAGGGAATTTTATCAATGCCAAACCCTGTGGAGGTTTGATTTCAGCTGGGATTGTGTTGTACAGGTTATTGAAACGAGTGCAGTAATATTGTACTGTCTCACCTTAATTTCTTCTAATATTTTTGTATTCTGACAATGTTTGGAGAGGGTTTTCCTTTACCTCCCATCTATCTAGAAAAATCCTTTGGAATGCGGTAAGGTCAAGGACTGAGGTAGCACGTAAACCTTTGTACCATTTTTTAACGCCACCTATCAAACTTTGGGCAAACAATCTCATTTGAACGTCAACCTCATCTACTTCATGCAGATCATAATAATCATTCATTTTATCAACATGTTGTTGTGCATTCAAAGGTCCTATTGCATTGAACCGTGGAAGTCTGATTTGATAGTCTTGGGGCATGGCATGAAGAGGCGCAGCCAACACCAAGGGAGAATATCGAGCTTCCATGATGTGTGGAGGAGGTGGGATAACATACTGGATGATCGGTGAGGAAGTGACTGAAGACGAGGACGAGGAGGGACTGGATAGCACCAAGGGAGTAGTTTGCGGTTTAGCAGTGGGAGACAGAACTTCAGGGGTTCAGGGTTGTAAAACGGTTGGGTCAAAAATGATTCCAGTCAAAAAACTATTGGACCATGTTCTAACCAGGCTCTGTTGGGAAAATGTGTCAAAGTCGGGGTTTTGAAAGGTAACGAGATCCCCTAAAAAAGAAAAGGACTTATGAAAGGGAGTATGACTTACTGAGCCTTCAACTATGGTCTTTTTCCTGAGAAACTGTTCTGGGTTATCTGTCACTATCGCAGGTTCTAGGTCTGGATGAGATCGAGTATAAACTTTCTTGGGAGCCAGATTTATTTTTAATTTTTAATATATATACTTTTTAATTTTATGAATCTGAAAATAATATGTACAAATTAATCAACCTCTAAACATTACTTTCTTCTCAGATTTGCAATCTTTCAGGAACAGACTTTCTTTTTAGGGAAAAGAAAATGTGAAGTTATAAATTTTATGTTCTTTCCCTAGTATGGTTGCCACTATGTTAGCACTCTGTAAATTTCCTAGAGGTTCACAACAGAAGAAATCTACAAAAGGTAACTTTATCCAACCACTTTCGAAACTGGGATCTAGCCCTTCCAACTTCATAGAGGGATCTCTCTATATAATTTAGCTATGTTTCCAATTTTAAATATTAGGCTAGGTAAAAAAATAGGTCGGTTTTGTTTGTCAAAGTGTTTTTTGAGTTGGTTGAGATAGTCTACACATCCATTGGGATATGGGGTCTGTGTTTTTAATAAAATATGAAATCCAAACCAGAAATGCAAAGGGAAAACTTTCACAGGGAGAGATAATATAATCACTAGATCTTTTAGTAGCATAAATGATGAATAGCAGAAAAGATGAGAAGGATAATTTCAACAAAGAAGCAGTTGAGAATTTCTTTATTGAAAACACCAGAAGATAAAACACTAAAATCTTTCAAGTCAGAAACAGGTTATACGAGATAAATCCTGCAACGTTTTTTACTTCTAAAGACTAGATTTAGAAAACAATATGATAACAAAGCGAGAATAACATTCAACTTAGAGAGAAAAACATCACCAGTGAATACACGCAAGAATCCTGTAAAAGTGCCTCTTTGTATTAATGGAAGATCTCTTAAAAAATATTACAGTCTGATAGCTTCAGGGTGTGAAGATCAACAACCCCCAATACTTCGAAAGATGAAGTATTTATAACTCAAATTACAAACGATCCTGTCATTAATGACAAGGACGTACTAAATCTATTTTTAGCCTAACTAGCTTAACAAATTGCATAAATCTAGGAACTGCTTGATGATGTGGTGTAACTGCACGCTGATTTCTGGGTGGACCATTGATGAAGCCTCTGCACAACCTCATCTGACTGGAAAAATGACTGGACTAGGACAACTCATCTACTACTAGATCAGATCACAGAGTTCCTCCCATCGGAGATGACTGGGCACGTTGAATTTGAGTAGCCTTCGATACACTTCGTCCATTTCTGTGTACATGGCGAAGGTAGGCTTGGTGAGGAAGATGTATCGAATCTCATGTTGGATACTGATGTCCCACTAAAGAGCATCTAGAAATGCCTTGCTAGTGATTCTCCCTTGAATGCCTGCAAACTTTGAACTGTCTTTAGCCACATTGGCCAATCTCTTCTTGTAGTCTGGGAGTGTCATCAATTTATCATTGATTACCTTCAGACCAGGAAGACCTTTCTTCTGTAGAGCCTCAATCTTACTAAAGAATCTTTGTACCCCCAGGTCCATGGCCTGAACCTTTTCTTCCAGCTAAAGCATTAATCCTCTCTTGGTCAAAACTCTTTTGACCTCAAGGATGGTCTCTGTTCTGTCTTCAATTTTCAGCTCTTCCAGCTCTTCCCTGGTCTTGGAATTTAGGAATTTGATGATCTCGTTTGCATGTGTTGGCATCTCTCCCAATTCTGATCTGATATTATCGATGGCCTATTTGCTTCTCTGTACCAATTCATTCTACTCAAACATTATATGTATCATTGGCTATATCTCATTCATGGACTTGGTGATTTCTACCCATACACTTTCTTTAACCTCGGCCAAAGTCTTTCTTGCCATTGTTTGCTTCCGGAGCTATTGTAACTCCTGTTTGAGCTGATCTATCACCTGCTTTTCCTTGGAGAGGCTGATATGAAAGGAATATTTGAGTTCTTGAAGGTTCTCAATCTCCCTTTTAATCTTGTTGATCTCTGTTTCCTGCAGGTTCATCTTTTCCATGGACTTAGCCAGGTCGGCTGTCTTTTCGAGGGATGCCAATGGAGTAGCAGATGGGACTTCTGTTACTGATGCTGTGCTTACTCCAAAAATTGGAATGGAATTCAATGGAATGACTTCCATTGGTTTCATTTGTTCTTTCTCTTTCACCAGTTTCTCCATTTCAGCTTCCATTTCCTTAAGCTATGCGTTCTGCTCCATGAGTAGCTTGAGCATTTCATCTTTCTCTCCTTCTTTCTCTACTATCTCCTTCACCTGTGAATCCTCTGTGGGCGGGAGCTTCAATTTTTTTCTCAAGGAGGCTATGTCAGCATTCTTCTTCTTAATCATTTCCTCAGCTTCTTTCACGGTCGAAGGATCGTAACCGATCTTAAGGACCAGCTCCTCCAAAGTCTTGATTCTATTGTCCTCGGCAAAGGACGATATCTTCTCTAACTTCAATTGTGTTTGAACATAGTTCAGGGAAACTTGAAGTTTGGACACAGTGGTGGAAGCATGCACCAGTGTGTAAAAATCCATTTCCCCTGTCTGATTGTGCAGATCCATCTGATCGGCCAAATGCACGTCCTTCGTCTGGAATTTGAAGGTGGCCCTTTTGTAGTCAGTGATCACCTTTGGATATAGTACCTGTGCCTGGAGGAATGCCATATGATTTCTTCCCTTCTCGGTGTCGAATGCCGATAGCAGCCTATGTTGCGTAGTTGACATCTTCTTCCAGAACTGGGCGCAAGTGCTATTTGTCAGGGTCTGGTTTCTTTTCTTGATTAGCTCATATTTTTCGAAAATACTCAGCTTCGACCCTACCTTGCCTGGCTGGGTGTTCAAAGGTGAATCCGTGGATTTCTTTGGCAATGCTGGGGTCATGAACTTCTGGAGGCTTGCACCGAGGGGTGGTCTGTCAACCTTGGTTAGTGTAGTAGGTGGGGCTTCTTTTTCTTCGGTCGGGCCAGGAACTGAAATAGTCTTAGGCCTCTTGGTATGCAACTGGAATTCTTCTGACGATACCTTCGTGATAGGAGGAGATAAATCTTTCCTAGGCCTTTTCTCTTTCGGGACCTGTGGTGTGGTTGTTTGTGACACAGTGGTCGGGGGATCCTGCTGTTCTTATTCGGCTAATGTGTTAGGCTCCCATATTGTTTGGTTCACAAATTTCTCAATTTCAGGCCTCGATTCATGAACATATGGGATGTTCTTGTTCTTCACCCTCATCTCGAAGATGATCCCATATGGATCGTAATGCCATGGGAAACTCATGAAGAACTTCATCTCCTTCAGCAACCTGTCTACTTCTTCCCCAGCGCCACGATTGTTGCAGATGAAGGAGCTAATCTGCCCTTTGATCCTGAGTTGTTTCTTTTTCTTCAGTGACACAAAATGGATATCATCGAAATTTATTATCTGCCTTATATATTCCAAAGAAAAAATTCTGACAAGAAGGTACTTGGGAAGCTTATACGGTGCCAACTCGCACCTGTATACTCTGATCTTGGTGTAATATTGGTACAAATACCAATCCCCTATCTTTGTGTTATCTGAGAGATGTGGGATCCTCTGTACTTCATCATTTATTCGAGGCTCAGGCCTGCCGCTAAGCATACTTACCACAGGGTGGTAGAATTGATCAATGAACTCCTTGAAACTGAACTCTGCGGAATTGTGCTTGAGCAAGGAGGTCCATGCTGTCACTGCCTGGGGTCTACCATCTCCATCCATCTTCTGCATGGAAAAAATGAATTTGTCCGCTTGGAAGAAGATGAACAAGTACACCAGTATGGATGAGTATCGGAACATGCCTTTCGTGGAAAAATTCATGAACTATTCGTGAATATTGTTCACCAGGAATGCGCTGAATTCAAACTGGGTGGTGGGATTTTCATCGGTAGAGAAGATGGATAGAAAACCCAGAATGGGTTCATCTACCCACTGATCAGAATAGTATCCTAACAAAGAACAAAGGGAAGAGATGATCTGGTTTCCTTTAGTCGAGAACATGGAGGAAGGATAAGGAGGATTTGTGGAGGGAAATTGAGTGGATGGGGGGAGGAAAAGCTCGAATATTTTAGACCTTTGAGGGAAGGTCATTTTCTGGTATAATTCTGTAAGAATTTCCAGGTTGAAGGGTGATTCGGAGTCAAATCGGGGGATTTTCATCATTTGGTCAATAGATTCGGGCGTGATGAGGGAAAGGATCTCTCCAGAAGTGGAGACAATGGCTCTTTGCTCGGAAATGTAGTGGGCTTGGCACTTGAGGGAAAACTATGGAAAAGGGTGAATCTAAGGGAAGAGGTAAAGGGGTAAATTGGACTCCTAGAGACCGATTTCATCGCTCTGGTCCAGGAAGACTTTCTTGAGCCATGACTGAAGGTCTGCAAAATCAAAATCGCACTTTGTATCCATGATTAAGCAGTCTTTGTCGATGAGTGGGATCCTATCGAGGTCGACAGGAGGCAGGAGAAATGGATTCTCCTCTCCTTCGGCTTGTTTGGACTTTGGCGCCATTACTGCAACAGTACCTGCAAGAAAAAAAATGTTAGCAGTGTGGCTGCTGGTGGAGGCGACTGACTGCAACGGAGGAGAAAATGACGTAAATCTCTCTGGTGCGATAAATGGGTAAATGGTGAAAATATGGAGAGCAAGGGTAAATGGTAAAAATAGGGAGAGCGAGGGTAATTTTGAGTAAACGGGTGTCTGTTGGGCACGGGAGACAGGTCAACTTGTTAACGGATAGGTCATCCAGTAATAAATGGCCAACGGATCACTTTGAGTGTGAGATGGCGGGTGACGATGACTGAGGGATACAGACAGGTGACGTGGCGGCTATCGATTGGAGGTAAAGGTCATAGTGAGGGGGCTTTCCACGAGCAAATGGGGGGGAAAGGACTGACAATAGTTATGGGACGTGATTATTTTTGGAAAGGTGGATGGTGATGTCCAGAGGTGACAAAGGTCTATCAGATAGTAGGAGATGACGGGACTCGGGGCCATTAGATCACTACCACGTATAAAGAGGAGACCCGCCAGAGGAAGAATACCATTCTGGACACCCCCCCTTAGTTAAAGGCAGATCCATCGGGGGGGTCCAAAATACATATTGGGTCGTTGATCTGCGCGCCTGCTTCTGAGCCGCAGATCTATGTGCTCTGTTTATGACACATTTTGGACCCCCCCCCTCCATTAAAGGTAGAATGGATGGGGGGGTCTGGAATCCAATACTGATCGTAGATCTGAGCGCTTGAACTTGAGTCATCTAGATGTGCACAGGTCTTATCAGTGATTCCGGACCCCCCCCCCCCCCCCCTCTGTTAAAGATACAATGGTCGGGGGGTCCAGAAAGATCTGTTCGTCGTAGATCTGGGCGCGATCATCTAGACCATTGATACATTAATGGAGCATAAGTGAGGGCATGGAAACATACATGCACCGAGGAAACTTAGGATAATTTCTTTTTCACGGGTTTTTCTCCAAGGCTTTTCATGGCTACACCGCCAAGGGGTTAGTTGAACAACATTTTAGGTATCCAAATCATGGTGCAACATTGATCATCAAACTGGTTCTTATTGAAATGTAGCAACAAAGCAACTATCCTATATCCTAACCTATCTTTCTATGACAATTAACCTAGATTAGACTGTTGGGTTAAGAAATTATTCTACCCTGGGACTATCTGACCAAGATTAGACAGTCTGGCTAGATTTATTCACTATTCTAACCTAGACACTTTGGCTAAGATTAAACTATTTAGCCAAACTCATTCACTACCCTATCAACATCAATTTAAAAATAACTTGGCCATTCTTGAAAGGTATGGACCAAGTTACTATTATTGCATGGGGATTTTATTGAATTATTTTATGCCCTCTTTTCTTTTCTTTTTCTTTTTTCTTTTCTTTTCTTTTCTTTTTCAAATTATTTGCAGAATGAAAAATCATTTGTCAACAAAAACACTAGGACAGGTAATATCCCAGTCACCAGTTGATCCTATAACTTATAGGGTGATAACATGTTCAACAATGGTTTGGTCAAGACTAAGAATTTTGGTGTATGACTAACAAAAATGTCCTGAAACTTTAAAAAAGAGCTTCACACACAAGAGCTTCCTTTGGGGAGCATGTTGCGCCGAGGATAATGTATTCAATGATACATGATTTTGTAGAAAATTCCACTTTGATGGTTGGGGAAATGTTTTCCATGTTCCCTTTTTCAAAAGCATTGGGGGTGGAGATTGGGTTTTTGAAACTGTTAACTCCCAAAGTAAAACCGTTCTTTCGGTTGAACTGTGTAGAGGATATCCTGGCTATCGGTCGCATGCTTAAGCTACATTTATGTTTTCATAGTTCAAGAAAATTTTTGGTATTTGGTTTTGTCAAGAGATTGGAAAAACAACAGCTTTCGGTGGTTTGGGCGAGCCCCCGGCGTGCTCATTAACCACCGAAAGCGTTCAGTTTCGTCAGCAAAGTGGTCG
>ML783115.1:529732-563136 GCA_009831015.1 Picea engelmannii | reverse complement strand
TAATAAGTCTCTTGATTGTTTCTTAGACCCTACATTGTACTGGTTTAGTTACAATCTTTTCTCCACCCACTTCAAAAGTTATCTGCTGATTAATCAATCTTTGAGAGCACTGTCTATTTGTTTATCATTTTCATGTTTGAATGTCATAAGCTGTATTGAGTTGTCCCATTGATCCACCTTTATAAAATACAAAAACATTCATTTCTTAAGTTACCAAGCACCTTTGGTTTGCAACCACAAAGGGTTTCTTGGAGTGATAACAGAAACAATATGTATGACCAAGATCAACCATAGATCAAGCATACAAATATTAGTGTTGGTGGTAGGTTGAAAATAATCCTGAGAAAGAAGGAATGACCAGTGGTGCATTGTGTCCCAGGGGTAATCAGGTGCCATAATTTCCACTAGAATTTCTTCATCTGAATGAAATATGTGTGAAGAGGAAAAAAGAGACCTCTCAAAGGAAATAATGGTGTGGTTTGGCTTGATGGGGCCATACATCTCACATTAGAGTGACATATCATTAGGTGCCAAAGAATCGACAAGCATTGAGGTAGCACAAATAGAATGGGTTTGCATCCAAATGATGTTTATGAATCTTCCTGTTGATGGGAAATGGGTATTGACCCTGACAAGTGTTGAATTTCCTATTGAAGTTAATGAACCTACAACTGAGGATATGTAAAAACTATGCACAAACAAGTGTGTGTCTTGGTCTCTAAGAGGAGGGAGGATTTCTTTCCATGGAATTTCAAGGCAATTAGGCAGGGCATGAATAAATACTTCATATAGTGGCTATACTAGGGAAGTTGTTGGGAAATAAGGTGTTGATGTATGCCCCTATGTGGGTGAATTAGAAGCACCTTGTGGGGTGGCTACAATGATGAAGGACCCTATGTCACGGAGGGATTCCTAAATATTTTGAATGGAGACCATTCGACAAGTGTGATACTCAATTATCAAAAGACACATATATGTGAAGTGGTCCAATTGACCACTTAGTGCACATGGGAAAGTATGATGTTTTTTATTGAAGTGGACACATAATAAATGATAGAGGGGATGAACTTTGTGAATACTATCAATTGTGATACCGAATGAGTGGGTTATGGCATGGCCATTTGACATATTATTTCCAATCTGTCTTGAAAGTGGGGGAGATAGGGACAATGACGGGTGTAGTGTCAATACTATGAACATATAACACATGTGAATTCGGTACGCAATATCTTATCACATGGGGGGTAGACTCTTGGGAATAGACTATGGATGTTCCTACTAGGGTGGGAAACAATGGTGTGTCTCTCGGTATATGGATGAGGTTCCTTAAATCTATAAGAGTGGGACACATATTTTTTAGGTGACCTTGTGCTTCACACAAATCATAGGGGGTTTTTAATCTATGAGGGTTCTAAGTTGTACCCCCATCCTCTTTCTTCTTACCCCTAGTATTGGTGTTCTTTCCCCTAGCTATGTGACCAAGTAGTGGAAATAATCGGATAACTAGGGTTTGCATGGGTAATACAATTGTTTGTGGGGGAAGTGAAGGTATCAGTACCATAGATGGTGGGTTAAGATACCATATAGTTACTTATAGTACCATGTTTAGAAGTGTGAGTGTAGCTACTACTTGGTATGTCATAACTCCTATTGGTGGGTAGAAGAACAAGATCTAGGTTAGGGGGTGAGGAATGGCCTGTGAAGGCATCGATTGATATTTGGGGGTGGCATATTAGGGGTATATTAGGAAACTAGTTATTTCATAATAGAAGTGATAATACACACTTGAGTAGAGCCCAAGGGTGTTATGCATAGTGGGTAACTCTTGTACGTGCCAAGGAGTGAGGGCTCTTAGAATATCCATAGACCCATTTCCAAGAAACATGGAAATTTTGGTTCTGCCCCAATAAGGGGGAGGATATTATCCAAATTCTCAATGGAGTGAGGTTCATAATGTGTCAATTGGTCAATCATGATGACCTTTCCTTTGTGGGGGAAGATCATGGTGCGAAACACAGGCAAGGTGACCGTCTTTGTCACATACATGTAGCTACATATAAGGAGATGTAAATGTACATTTAGGTCGGTGAGCCATTGGTACCAAGTGTTCATTCAGGGTTGCACACACCTGAAATTGTAAATGTGCATTTAGGCTAGTGAGTCGTTGGCATCAATTTTTGGTTCAATTTTGTGCACACATGAGTAGTGTGCGAGGAGTGTTTTCCAAAGAAAGAGCACACACATTCCATAGTGTTGCACACACCTAAGTAAGTGTGCATGGATTGCGCATCAAGCGTAGGGTGTGCACATTGCATAGTGTTGCATGCATCTAGGTAAGTGCACATTAGACTGAGTTATATATATATATATATGTGTGTGTATGTATGTATGTATGTATGTATGTATGTATGTATGTATGTATGTATTTATGTATTGTATTGTATTTGAGGTTGGAGAGCCTTTGTGGTTATTGACCTAGTGATTCGAGATGCAAAATTTCTAGTGTGCTTGTCCATGTAAAATGTAATCACTCTCAAATTATTGATAATATCACATTGCTATGCACATACCTCTCAGATGAAAAAGAGACGAGGGGATAAACTCCATATAAAAGGGAAAAGGGGGGACTTAAGTCTAGGGGAATATTTTATTAATATTTCCTAAACATATAATTATGGATATTTATTTATCCTAAGTATGGGAATGAGTCACCAAGTGGCTAAAGATAATTTTGAAGGAGACAAGTGTCCAGTTATGACCATGCAAATATATGGTCAAACCTTAATGTGTTTTTGGGGGATTCATTTATTTTTCATGGGGGGTTGGACCATCTGAGAAAGGATGACCATTACCTTATCTACAAAGAAATGTTTGTAAAGGGGTTTTCTATTTTGTAACTAGATTATTTGTGGTTGATGAGGCGGGTTGTCAGGAACGTGAGCATTCTCTCCATGTGAGATATTGTTTTTTGAAGATGTGGGTTGTCAGAATTGTGAGCATTATATCCAGGTGAGAGATTTGATAACGAAGAGGTTGGTTGTCAGGCTCATGAGAATTCTCTATAGATGATATTTTTGTTAGGAATTGTCCCCTAGTGCATTGGGAATTAGTTGCACTGCTCTGAGACTTCTTATACAACCTGCTTTTGAAGCCTTGGAAGGGAAGTGGGGGTAGTCAAAGGACTATTCAAGAGAGAAGCGACACACTTCCTGGGGTGGGACAGGAATGTGGGGAATGAGAGACTGTAGGATAGTTGCAACAGTTGGGAACCCTGGACTGAACAATTCTATTTATTACCATATGTTATCCTGACATTAGGAATCATTTTTCCCTGGTGGAGTTTAAGCCCCATCTCGAGGGTGAGTTGTTTCTGAAAATATATGAGAAACAAATTCTATGGTTAGGAGTAACGTGTGACTTCTATGTGCAGTTGGTGACTTCTAATAAAAGATAAGTGTCCTTTATGTCCTTGACTCATTTATTATGTGCTTAATTTTCTATGTCTTATATGGTTTTAATTCTTGTATGATGTTGCATATAAGTAATTATTGTTATACTGTATAATTTTGCTTGCACATGTAAGTTTGGTGTTTATATTCAGTATTTGTAATCTTACATGAAGAGTATGACAATTGTTATTAGTTATTCCTCTTAAGTTAGCCTTATAATAATGGTCATGAGTTTCCAAGGCAAGGCTAGAATGGTCACACACACAGGGAAATACTTTGTGTGCACAAGAGGTTGGATTCGCTTGTGCGTGCAAGGAAGCAGTCTGTGCACACAAGGAGAACAAAATTTTTGTGTGATGCCAGAATGATTACGTGAACAGTAGTGAGCACATGATCGGAGTGGATTACACATAGAGTAACGTTGTGTGCTCAGTATATTTGGGACCATACTTGTATTGTGTTATGTCCATTGTTATAATCTGTGTCAAAAGAGGAAAGTCTATGTGGTGTGATCCAGCTTGGGGTCGAGTGTGTTACTTCAAGTATTTTTGCACAAACCAATGTTCTAGAGTAGAATATGCACACTATATTTTGGAATAGAATTTATTAGTAGTAATATGGGTACATTACAAGTTGGTATCAAAGCATTTTTGTAGTGCTAGTAATGGGGAATGTTACAAGTTTCTATAAGATCATTTTCTTAGTGCTCATAACGAGGTATGCTAAAAATTGGTATTAGAGAGATACTTAGTTAGGAGGTTGGGAACGTGACAGATTGGTATTAGAGATCCAATTTCAACACCGAGCCTACATGAGCTGAGTATCTACTTAAGTTAGAATTCAGACTAGTAAGTGGCCAAATTTGGAATTACAACACGCCCATGGCGCACATAAAATAAGAATGTGTTGGTCCCTTTGTTTTTGGGATAAAGAATTGCACAAGTTTTGACTGAGCATGAGTTATGCAAGCTTCATCAGAGGCATGGAGGAAGAGAAACAAAAAGTAGTTGAGAAAGTCAGCTCAACGCCAACTAAGCAACACACAGTTGCAACAGAACAAGAAAGCGTGCAAGCCGAGAAGGAAGACACAACCCAACTTATATATAGGGATGAACATAGTTGTAAAAGGGTTGGTCAGGTTGTTGGTTGGTGGATTGGTTGATTTATTCATTGTATTTTTTGTTACCCAGTGGATCATGAGTTGGCCCTGAGTTGAGTGTTGTAAATCGAGTGAAGTCAATTCTTGAGTCTGTAATGAATTGGATCTATCAGTTTGAGAATTGGATCTCTACGACATGAGTCCAGAGCCAAGAGTTTGTACAATGCACTACTATGTAATTCTGAGTCTCTAATCAGAGAAAGAATCTAAAGATAATATAAAGAAGGAACTAAATTTTCAAATAGGATATGTTTATGTGTGTTTACTTATGCATTACAATATTTCCTTATGGATTATAAGTTCTATTTGATGGTTCTACGTTTAAATACTTGCTCGCAACGTAAGTAGGTTCAATTCTTGCACATGTATACTTCATATCTTTTCATGTCTCTTACGCAAGATCAAGAATGAGTCCTGAAGGCTCTATGGATCCTCTTAAGCCTTTTCCTTACCCTTCCCTATCTATCTGTCTCAGTAGCACTTCAGGTGAGACTTCTTCTCTTCGGAGGAGATGAAAATTCCACCACTCTAGACTACATGGTACCTTTTGTTGGTAACTTGAGAAGGACGCTGGCCTGATCAAACTCACACCAACAAAATGGTTATGTTGCCAGGACCTATGTTAAAAGGGAACCTGTAGGAAGAATGCTTTCATTGATCCATAGATCTAGTATTTCTCAATGGTGGGAAAGTAACTATGACACCTTCATATGGAAAGAAGTAGAACTGAGGAGAAAATCGGTGGAAGACACTCGTTAAGAAATATTCTACTCAGAAATATCGAGAGACCAGTACGAGATTTTCTAGGTTAAATTCCCGGAAGAATTTTTCCATTAGATAAAGAGGCTCCAAGAAGCTCCAAAGTTCCAAGGGTGAGTTAAGAGGATCTGTGTGTGGGATATTGAACATCTAGAAACACTTCAGAGGCTATATTGTCCAATTACACAAGCTGTGGATTTATGGGTTAGCACCACACTAGAGGGATACATAATTGAATTTGTAGCTAAGAACCACCAGTCTTTCTCGTAGGCAGAGGCAATTTTCAAGAAAGACGCAAGGGGAAGGATGTTGAGAGAAATCCCCTATGGATTAAGGTTTTCTTTATGGAGGAAGGGATGTTGATGATGTCCCTGACTGAGATGGTAGCGTAAACACCCTTGCTTGGGGTAGGGTGAGGTGGGGTGAGATTCATGGCATGAGAGAGGGGAAGGGTTCTTTGAAAAAATGGGGGGGAAACAACAAGAAATGGACTCAAGAGACGAGTAAGCTTTGAAGAGAGCCTCCATAGTTGAGAAGTGGTGGCACGACAAGATTAATAAAGAAAGAAGACAGTTCGAGAAGTTGAGGAAAGAAGGCAGATCGGGAGAAGTCGAAGAAATACAGATGGAAGAACTACAGAAGATGAGAAGACAGGGACAATTGGCCAGTCGAAGATTGAATGAGAGAGAAGCACGGAGAGAAAGAAGTCCCTAGGAGGTGGGACAAGAAGGAGAAGGTGCAGACGTAAGAGAGGAAGAAGCTGACATGAATCTTGGATAATAAAGAGAAGATTTAGTCCTGATAACAGGAGAGATCAGGAATTCGGCCGAAGAGATCATCCCAGTGGAAGAAAATGAGACCCTCCAGATCAAATAAAACTACCTCGAAGCCAGTGGTGCCAGGCTCGAATCACCCATACCCCAAGTGTCTTCTATACAAGAAGTAAGTTCGATACTACCTTCTCCTACCAGTTCTGGTTTAGTACAATTAATTAGTCAGTCACAACCAGGAAGTGTGAGCATAGGGAGGATATTGGGATCCCCCGGTAGATCGCAAGAAGGATCATTAGGGTTCATATTGATAGGAACAATAATATCAACAATGGTTGGCCATGCGAGAGGTTCGATTTCCTGATACCCATAATTTTGGGGTAAGGGAGATGAAGATTTTGAGCAACACCGGTTCCTGTGCGAAGAAATATGGATATCCAGAGGGACTCTGGATGCGAATAAGCCGGTCGAGTTACAGACTACCTTGAGAGGTCATGCTCTCAAGTGGTACATGAATATCAATGATCCGGGAGTGTTAGGGATGCAAGGTCAAGCGTTCATATGGACGAGGTTCATAGAAAAGTTGAAACTACCTCAGTCAGAACAACATGCTCTGTCTGAGTTGCATGAGATCCAGTAGTGGAAAGGTGAATCAGCCTAGGAATGCAACCAGAAGTTCAAAGATTCGATAGGGATGTTGGCACATCCAATCCATGAAGAACATAAAAGGGAGTGGTACATTCATGGGTTGTTTCCTCTGACTCGGATTCCGCTACCGCAACAATGAATAGCCACATTAATAGACACCTTGGAACAATATATGAATATTGAAGCCATGGTGGGATACCCTGGGAGCTTGAGAGTGACCAGAACCAGGACAGCCACAAGTTTGGTGCATTGGATGTTATACGAAAGGTCATTTGGTGAATGAATGTCCATGAATGAGGGGAATGGTACCTCCTCAGAATCCGATGCTAGCCCCACCAAGACCCATGGGAGGATTTGTGAAAGTGTCGAAGAAATTACCATTCCATAACCCCACCCCGTATCATGCTTTTCCAGGAGACCAAGCAGCACCAACAACCGACAGTTTCCCATTATACAAAAATATTCAACAATACCAAACACAATACACTGTGAGTTCTGCACATCTACCATGCATACTACCAATCAATGTAGAGCATTGGATGCACTTATAGACAGGTTAGACTGAAAAACATTCAGGGTGAATGAAAACCCTCAGGGACCAAGAAGAGGTCGAGGAGGTGGAGCTGGAGGAGACTTCAAAGGAGGAAGCACTGGGGGAAGAGGACCAAGAAGATGTTATAACTATGATGAGAAAGGTCACTTGGATAGATATTTTCCTCATCCAAGGTGGCCATGGTGCTCTCACTCTAGAACCAACGGGCACACAACTGAAGATTTCCCAGAATTAATTGCAAAGTGGGAAGATAGAGTATGACAATGAGGAACTAACCTCATCTATTCAAAAATCAAGAGGGTTAGTAAGGGACAATTTCCCAACCTTAATAGCGTTACTCGAGGAAGAGTGAAGACAGGAGCTGATGCTAATACTCTACCTCAGATCCAGAAAGCAGCACTTAGGGAAGACATGTATGACCCTCTAAAACAAAAGTTGTTCCTTAAAGATGCCATAGAAGTATTTCAGAATATTCCTAGTCCTGAAATGCGAAAGAATCACCCTCAACTGATTGTTTACCCTAAGATGGCACAAGTCCCTGCTTCACCCCCTGCAGCCAGAAACCCTTTAGTCATACCAAGACAATTTGAGCAACCTCAAAACGTAGTTGACCTTTGGTTTCAATTATTCTCTGACATTCTAGGGAATGATCAACTAACAAAAAAGTTGTGCAATGTGCTATACCTAGTTTTAGGGAACAAAGAACCCCTAGAAGTAAGGATAAGGGCCAATATTCCTGATAAAATTACTCAGAGAGTGCAACAAAGAAAAGTACGAACCGACAAGGAATTCAGATTAATAGCCCAGTTAGATGAATTTGAGATCAAGGACATCATGTTGGATCTGGGATCTGACGTGAACATTCTGCCTAAGAAGACCTAGAAATCCTTAGGAAAACCTAAGCTGACATATTCCCCAATTCAGTTAAGAATGATAAACCAATATTGTATCTTCCCCATAGGAAGACTGGAGAATGTGGAAATAGATTTAGTAGGAGTAAAAATAGTGGCTGACTTTGAAGTAATTGAGATTATGGGAGATACGGACCCCTACCCTGCACTGCTTGGAATTGATTGGGCCTATGATAATTATGCAGTAGTCGACTTAAAGAAAGACACCATGACCTTTGAGGCTAAGGGAATCAAGGTAGTTCAACCCTTTGGATCCATATGTAGGACCCAGGTATACAGAACCAATAAAAAATAATATGGAGGGATAAGACTTGGACCAGTTGTACACTGTAACAACTGGGACAAGAAACGATTATATAAACCCCACCACTGATGGGTCAGTAAGTTGGAGAAGTATACAGTTAGCAGATGAAGATTCAAAATTGTCTTTCGACAGTTGGCAACAAGGGTCACACGAAATATTCTCAAGAAGATGCATAATTGTCAGAGCGACTAGATGGGTTGGGACTGAAGTTAGAGAACACCCAATATATGATGGCACCTCAAATATCAACAGTTTTTTGCACAAGATGGAGGAAAATGTAAGAGAAGATCAAAGAATCTTGGTACTAGATGTATCCTTTAAGAACAACCCTGCCAGATGGTGGGATAATAAAAAATTTGTACTCAGAACCTGGGACGAGGTGAAACAAGATATCAAGTACATGTTCCAGAATAAGGAGAAGTTGGAATCAGAGATGCAGATGAATCTCCAAGTTGTGCAACTATTCAGCGGAGAATCAGATCCTAGAATACACATTGAACAATGTGCGACACAGTGGCAAGTTGTGGGGATACCCTCTCACTTTTGGGTTCAGGTATATCCCCACTCTCTAGGTCCAATCCTGAAAGCTTGTTTATACATGAGGAAAATAGAAGACAAACCAGCGACTGGAAAACACTGGCAGCTCATTTTTGCAAGGACTTCTCATTCACAAGTAAGTACCCTGAGCTTGAAGTAGCCTTGCAAAAGATTAAAGAATTTATTTATACAGATAATGGTAATCAGAAATCAAACTTAGTGGTATGTGCCAAACATAGCCAAGAACTTCAAACAAATATCCATTTTCCCTCAACTGAGAAGCCTATAGAATGCTATCAGATTAGAAAAGATTCAGAAAGCCTAGACGACTTATATGAACTTAGAAACCTAGCCATCAAAGAGACAGAGGGGAGTAGAAAAATTCAAAACACCATACCCAGCCAAACCGATAGTTCCTACAATCACACATTAAAATTGCGCAAAATCAACATAGGGACTGCAGAGAAATCCAAGATAGCCATGGTGGGAGACTAATGGGATGAGAAAACCAGTTAGGAAATATAGAGTTTACTGCAGGAATATGAGGACTCGTTCCGAAAGAATTTTTCTGAGTTAAAGGGAATCAAAGGAGGCACAGAAGAAGGGAGGAACCTTCACTTATGGATATCTACTTGTGTCATTCACAATGTTCAAATGGAATCCACCTATGGGAAGACAACTAGCGATACCAGACAAAGGGCACATGGAAAATATGTTTGAGCCATGGTGGTCCAGGCGATATTTGGAGAATACAACCTTCAACGCCATAGCATATGCTAAGTGGTACAACGGCTTGACAGATGCAACATAGAGGTTGTGTATCCCGCAGGAGCTCCTCAACTGCAATATGAGAAATATCGCCTTCAACATGTACCGACACCATACATTTGTCTGGCCGAGACATGTTAGCAGGGAATATTTCCACACAAGGATGTTATCATTCTATCTAGACGAGGAGGCCTTTGACAAGGAATTCATGTCATGGAAAGGAGTCAAACGTAATATGTGCAAGTTGAGAATGCATTACATTCTTCCTACGATGTTGTCAAAGAAAAAAGACAAAGGAGTAGGGGAAGGACCAAGCTTAGGCCTAGAGCCAAAGAAGCCAGAAGCTCCAACACAATTAGAATCCAAGGAGGATGAAGAGATGCAATAGTTGGAGCAGAAAAAAAGACCGGCCTTCCATCAAATGCAAGCCGATTCCATGTTGTCAGGTGCAGATGTTAACTCGATCTTGGGTGTTGTGTTTGGTACTGAACCATTGGTGAAGAGGCCTAGAACAGGGGGCTCGCCGAAAAAACCTCTAAACCCCCAATCCCTTCCATCAGTTGCTCCCTGCACCTGTGCAACGGTCAAATCCACCACTATCATTGACATTCAGGATGACCTAGAGCCTGAACATTTTTGTCCACATTCATCACTGAGCACCCTACATCACCAACACCACCCCAATCACCAAACCCCTCCACAATGAGTCCATCCCAGACCACAAACCCAGAGTCGATGCATCTCAGTCTTCCAAAGATAGTGGAGTGAGGACTCCCAGGAATAACCCAAGAGTCAATTAAGTCAAGTTTAGAAGTTTCTGGTCCAGACCCCAAAGCACCAGAACAGAGCATGAAGCTGAATGGTCTGAATCCAGACACCCAGAAACAACAACTTGAACTTTCGGCGCAAGTAAAAGACACCCATAATATGGAGGAGTTGCACTCCTAGAGCAAACAACAAATCCCCTCACTGGTCAAGGGTGAGGATATTATACAAGATTCCATGATGCAGGAAGTAGAAGCAACAAGAGAGCCAAAGCTACCAAAGCCTCAAAGGGAACCAACATCAACACCTAGGTCGAGCGTGACATCCACGCATGAACAAATGGAGCAGGTTCTCCAGGACACTCGGTAATGCGCAACACTAATGCAACTTTGCATAGCCAGAACAAAGGTCTTGACCCTTTTTCCCTCAGAGCTACAGTTGAGGATCGCACTAGGGCCACCAACAAAGGAGGAGGTAGAGACCCACTCGAAGAATTCAACAACCAGTGGACTTCCACTGTAGACGTGAGCACCTAGAGATGTAGCTCCTTCATTTACTGACCTCGTATAGTGGCCAGTGATGCACTTATTTGGACTGATCAAAGCATTAACTGATCAATTACAACAAAGGATCTAGGAGGCTGAGAGATCCACGGAGGTTGCAAGGAAGGAAGAGTTTGTCACACAAACATGCAGGACATAGAAAGCGCATGAAAAACTCCAAGTTCAGTGCAAACTGGAAAAAGTGCAGGAAAGACTTGTCAAAGCCTGGCCAAATATTCGGAAGGTTGCGCCCGAATTACCTGAGGCCAGTGATGCAAGTGAGCCAGAACACCAGATCAAGTTGCTACAAGGAGCAAGGAACCAACTCACCACTCAAGCAGAGGAGCTGAAAGAATAGTTACAACAGGCCCAGCAAGAGGCAGAGCAACAACCCTAGAAGCTTCAGGAGAATATGCAGAAGATAGTATTGCAAGGTAACAACGCCCGAGAAGCACTACACAAGAACATAGTGGAATGCACAAAAATCTTCAGGGAAGTTAGCGACTGGATGGGCATCATTTCTCAATGAAACCAAGTCTTGGAGGAGGTACACACAAAGATCCAGGTGCTGAGTGAAGAAGTTGCGTCCACAATGGACCCTATGGAGCAACAACAAAAGTTCGACCAAATTCAATAGGCAGATAATGAGTTGAATTCCCTCTTTGAGTCACAGTCCATAGCAAATAAAGAGCTATGTGAGTTCTGACCTATTATTTAGGAAGTGTACTTGAAAATTGATTAGGTTGATGCAACAACAGATTCTAAGTGGAACTTTTTGGTCACATCCTAGTCAATGGAAAATAGTAACGAAACAACCCCACAGTTTGTTGTCGAGGCATCACTCCTCGCCAGGAAGTGGCAAGAAAAAGTTGGAACCTTTCAAGGAGTGAAACAACGAGCCTTAGATTTGGCACCAAAGTTGGGCCCTTCATTTGAAAAGTTAAAATAAGAAGAAGCAAAAATTGAAGATCCCAAGGAAGAAGAAAACAAGGACAAGGGAACACAGCATATGCTCTTAGAAAATGTGAAAGAACCAAGCACTTGACTCGAGGGTGAGTCAAGGATTGGGGTTGGAGCCTGTTGGGCCCTTCATTTTTGGAATAAGGAATCACAAAAGTTTTGACTGAGAACGATTTGCACAAGCTTCATTAGAGGTCTGGAGAAATAGAAACATAAAGCAGTTGTGAAAGTCAGCACAACGCCAGCTAAGCAAAAAATGGTTGAAAAAGAACAAGAAAGCATGCAAGCCAAGAAGGAAGACACAACCCATCTTATATATAGGGATGAACATAATTGTAAAAGGGTTGGTCAGGTTGTTGGTTGGTGGATTGGTTGATTCAGTCATTGTATTTGTTGTTACCCAGTGGATCATGAGTTGGTCCTAAGTTGAGTGTTCTAAATCGAGTGAATTCAAGTCTTGAGTCTGTAATGAATTGGATATATCAGTTTGAGAATTGGAGCTCTGCGACATGAGTCCAGAGCTAAGATTTTGTACAATGCACTACTATGTAATTCTGAGTCTGTAATTAGAGAAAGATTCTGATGATAATATGAAGAAGGACCTAAATTTTCAAATATGATGTGTCTCTATGTGTTTACTTATGCATTACATTATTTCCTTATGGATTATGAGTTCTATTTGATGGTTCTACATTTAAATACTTGCTCGCAACATAAGTAGGTTTGATTCTTGCACATGTATGTTTCATATCTGTTCATGTCTCATGCACAAGATCAGGAATGAGTCCTGAAGGCTCTATGGATCCTTTAAAGTTTTTTCCTTACCCTTCCCTATCTATTTGTCTCAACAGTGCTTCGGGTGAGACTTCTTCTCTTCGAAGGAGATGAAAATGTCAGTGCTCTAGACTACATGGTACCTTTTTTTGGTAACCTGAGAAGGACCCTAGTCTAATCAAACTCACACCAACAGAATGCACAAGCGTGCATGCCAAATTTTTGACATTGCAGGGTGCGAAACTGGAAATGCAAAGAAAACAATGAGGTGTGGGTGTGCGCACTAAAAATTTGGGGCTATGTGGAGAAACAATTGTGGTGCATACATAATATTGATATGTTGTGTGTATGTTGAATATTGAAATCATGCATTGGTATGATTTGAATACCAATGAACGCACATGATTCAGAAGAAAGTAAGAAAGAGTAAAAGGGTATGTGGGTGAATTCCAAATTACCATAATTTACTGTGCAAGACTCAGAATTGCGCAAGGGAGTGGTTGATGGGAAAGTTTTGGAAAAAGTTGTCTAATTATCACCTAGAAATTTTGGAATTGAGACATTAAAATCATCCAAGAAATTAGAATAAAAGATTCTGAAAAAATGGTGCAAAGTTTTCATGAAGTTGTCGCATGAATTCATCTAAAATGTAGTATTTCCTGTAGATTTTTTCAGAATTAACACTGATTTGATTGAGACAAAATCAGTTCAGAGAGTTAAAAGCATGGAATATGTACAAATAACTTATAGTCATGATGATGAATTCAATGGTTTGTATATTGTTATGGATATTGATAGTACAAAATCCAATGAGCATAAAAAAGTCAAGGAGGAGCACATAAACTTGGTAGAAGCCAAAACGGACTGCAAAAAGATGTCCAAATCTATAAAGATGATAATAAGAGGCTTATGAAATCCAAGGAGAAGAAATATGAATTCAATATCAAGTTGATGAAAATATTGTATAGAATATATAAGAAGACAGTCAATCAAGTGAAGGAGTCACAGGTCCAAGGGAATATTTTATTAATATTTCCAAAAAGTATAATTATGGATATTTATTTATACTAAGTATGGGAATGAGTCACCAAGTGGCTAAAGGTAATTTTGAAGGAGACACGTGTCCAGTTATGACCATGAAAATATATGGTCGAACCTTAGTGTATTTTGGGGAGATTCATTCGTTTTTCACGGGGGGTTGGACCATCTAAGGAAGGAAGACCACTACCTTATTTGTAGAGAAACATTTGTAAAGGGGTTTTCCATTTTGTAACCAGATTATTTGTGGTCAATGAGGTAGGTTTTTGTTCTCATGAGCATTCTCTCCAGGTGAGATATTTTTTGTCGAAGAGGCGGGTTGCCATACCCATGAGCATTCTCTCCAAGTGAGATATTTGTTGACAAAGAGGTGGGTTTTCAGGCCTGTGAGCATTCTCTCTAGGTGAGAGTTTTTCTGGGAATTGTTCCCTGGTGCATTAAGAATTAGTTGCAATGATCTGAGACTTCCTGTATGGAATGTTACTAAATCCATGGAAGGGAAGTTGGGTATCTGAAGTATTGTTGAGAAGAGAAGGGGAACACTTCACGGAGTGGGAAAATCATGTGGTGTGGCGAATGAGAGACTGCAGGTTAGTTGTAGCAGTTGGGCACCTTGGACTAAAACATTATGTTTATTATCATACCTTAGCCTCGCATTAGGATTCATTTTTCCCTGGTGGAGTTTAAGTCCCAACTCGAGGTGACCTGTTGCTAAAATTATATGATCAATAAAGTCTATGGCTGGGAAGAACGTCTGATTTCTACGCACAGTTGTTGACTTTTCATAAAAGACAAGTGTCCTTTATGTGCTTGTCTCATTTACTGTGTGCTTACTTATATATGTCTAATATGCGTTTCTGTTGGCCCTTGAACAAGGTTTGGGATATTCTTGGTCATGTTGACCTATTTTGGACTTCGACAACCTGTCGAAGGAGGAGCGCAAGACGAAGCGGAGATCACAGGATCTCGACCCCTTTTTGGGTCCTTTTTGGGTTTTTGGGATTATGTAATGGGATTGGGATGTCGTCCCATGGGTTTACCCATGCTTACACCTATTTTGTAATATATGAATATATGTCTAGGTAATGTAAGGAGAGGCATCTATGTGATGTTAGGCCGCTAGTCAGATGTGAATGTATGCTAAGTGCAAGTAGATTCTGTAAGTTCTTTGTGCATGAATGTAAGAGACTTGCAGAGCTAAGTGCAAGTGGTTGTAATGGAAAGTGGAAGGCTTTGTGAAGTAATTCAAGGAAGAAGGATCTAGCGAGTTGCACATATATTCTATCCTATGCAGATAAGGGTTCATAGGCTCTGTGCATGTAACCTATTGAGAAGTTAATAAAGAAGAAGAGTTGGTGGACGTAGCCCCAGGGTGGGGGTGAACCACGTAAATATTGTGTTACTCTTATCTGTGTGATCTTCTGATGTGTTTATATGTTATTTTCTAAGCGCTTTGAGATGATTAGATAAATCTACTTATGCTTAGTGCTAATGATATGTGAGAATGTTAGATCTGATCTGTATGAACATGTTTAGTTCTTGATCTGCTAGATCTGATCTATTTACCTATGCTAAGTTTTTAAATACATTAGATCAGTGTGAATGCTGTGAAGTTTTGTTTTATCAGTGAAGTAGATATTGATTTCATATTGAGGAACTAACGGTGCTAAGTTCTCTATTAAGTATCATAATCACATATCTGTGCCCCAGCTAAGGTTGCAGACACCTGAGTCTCACAACAACCCCTACCTCTACCTCAGGTGAGACTTCATCTGCTTCCTAGGTGTTTCCAAAAGGGTCGGTAGTTAGGGTTTTGTTGGTGTGTTGTTGTAGCATTGAACCCTGGTTCTTCCACTGTGCCAACAAATGAGCGCTTCAAAGGTCGAAACCTGTGTAAAGTATTCGGATTTATGTGAGGCACAGACTATATGGATACCTACAAATGATTGTAGTATGTGTGGAACACAAAATTTGAATATCATTTCTTATTCATGTCACTGGAATACCATAGTGTATTGAACTTTGCAGCCAAAGGTTCAAAGGGCTCGATGTCTGGGAAGGTTGCACCTTACGACATCTCTCAAGCAATGAAAGCGATCAAGATCAATAGCCAGCTGAAATGAAATGCGTACCCTTGATCCTGGGCTTCTCTGTTGTCAAGTTCTAATTGCTTCACTAGGTACTGTGCCCAATTCATTTGTAGGCCCTCCACGCACTTCCCTGCGAGGTCGACTACAAAACCGGTGACTTGGGTGGGTCGGTTCTTTCGTACGAACTTTCCTGTGATCAATTGATAGGCGAGGCACATTGCACCACTCTAGATAGAAGCTACCTTGTATCCTCGCATGCCCTTCTCGACATCACCATAGATGTCCTTGATCCTTTGAGATAGAGTGTGATCCATTGTTTTTCTGGGATAGAAATCTTGTGGGTCAAGGCCTTGCATACTTATCCCTGTGATCTGATTGATCAACATCGGATCCACTATGATATGATGGTTTAACCACAAGTATTCTCCATGGTAACAAGATAGTACCATCTTGACACATGCATTCACCTCTTGGTGTCTTCTGAAGTGAGGAATCTTCATGACGTTGAGCAGTGTAGACTGCACAAGGTTCATAGTCCATGACTGAGGGACGATCTTCAAATTCTTTCCCTTTTTTCTGGTCAGGTACTTATGTGTGGCGAGCATGTTGTAGACCTTCCTATCATCAAGGTTGAAGTTGTTAAACTTCAATGTTACAATCGTTTCTTGGTTTGCGCAAACTACATGTATCCCTTTCGAGAGGTACGCAATGATCCAACCGTACTCAAAGTCTCTGGGAACACTGTCTTGATTTATTGTGCCACTCAGAAGTGGTAGATAGGTGGGTAATATGCTCAAAATCAACTTAGATTTCATGAGATCATCCCTATTCTTAGTTTGATTCTCATCTGATGGTCGGGATGGTCTGGCTCAAGCCATTGATAGAGAGGCTAGCAATCCTCTCATGGATGATGCTTGTACACCTGTGGGTAATCCTCTCTCTGACATGACTCTTTCAGTCATCAGGTCAAGGAGTAATTTTGTCACTGATTCTTTGACTACGTTGAGTTCCTCGGACATATGCGCTTGAGATTAATTATATTGGGGTCAAATTAACTTAGACACTGCAGTAGAATAAACAATAAGAGCACAATGATCCATGTATACAATTCACTTAGTCTGCAGGCTCAAAATCTTAGTTAGCAAAAGTGTTCTCGGTGCGTGGCACGATGGGATAAATAGGTAACTCGGTAATGAGTCTCTTGCAACGGGTATGAAGCCTCATTAACTCTGTTCAGTCCATTATGGCATGGTGCAATGGTCTGGTGTCGAGCCTTAAATTCCTTTCTACCCATTCGGGGCGACAGTTGAACGGTTATAATGTCCCCAATGGATATATTGCTTCTCCATGGCAAAGTGCCATGTGTTGTTGCTTTAATATCCCAGTGAAGTTTCGATTTTGCAAATTTACCTCCTACGAAGTTCCCTCTGAAACTTTTTGTAACTTTTCAATATTAGCCCTCTTCTTACTTAGCTTTCTAGCCTTCTTTCCAGTGAGATTTGTCTTGGTATGTCTTTTTCCATTCTGATTCTTATCTTCTTTTGACATAGTCAATGCGCACTGTTGAGATTATTTCCTAGGATTCAGGGGTAGTACCTCTTCTTTATATGGGGTAGGTACTTCAGTATTCTGTGATTCCTCTAATGTTCTTGCAGCTTCGACATTTGGGCCTCTAGTGTTAAATAACTTTGATCTATTCTCATGTTCTTCAATCAAGTGTGAAATCCTTCTGGTCATGAAATCTTTTAACTCTTGTTTCTTCTGCTCCAAAACTTCTTCTTCTTGCTTTTTTCTGGCTTGATCTCTATCAATCCAAGGTTTTCATAGTAACATGGTAAATGGGGCATTGTCTTCAATAAATTTAATAATCTCAAAATCTTCTTCTATTGAAGTTCCATTGGCATTCGTAGGTATCTGAGTGAGCTTTCCACATAGGCTTACCAGTTTTTCTCTGAATAATCCTACTCCTCCTAATGAAGGAATCATAGAAGGCCTCCCTATAGCTTCCCAATTTCTCTCTGTCATGATAGTCACTGTCGTCTCTTCATCTAGAACACAATCAATGTCAAAGTCTCCTATTCTTTCTTCGATGCATTCTTTTTCTTTGAAGATCTCTGATAATATAACATGTCGGTGGTCATTTAGGGTTTATTTTGTTTGTAACAATACTTTCTCTGATTCTCTCTAGAATTCTTCTATTTCTGGATCTGCCTTAAGGTTTTCATGTTTCAGTTTCATTCCTTCAAGCTTAGCAATCATTCTAGAGCAATCCAACACTTCATGGTCCATATCTTTGCAACAAAGACAACTAGGTCTTCTTCCAGGGCATTCCTTAGCAAGATGTCCTAGTCTTCTGCAGCTATAATAGAGGGTTAATCCTCTCTTTCTTTTAAATGATCCCCATCTTCTCCTGTATTGCACGCTAGGATCATAGGAGCTAACTTGCAACAAATTATTTCTAGGATCCTGCATCCACTTGTTAGTCCAAACATTCTTTCTATGCATAGGTATAACATATCTTTCACTATTCTTGTCATATCTACTCATATCAAGCCTTCTTTCATCTATTAGTTCCCTAGTTTTCAAGCTAGGACAAAACCTGTCAAACATATCTAGATCGATACTTTAGAAACAAAAATTTCCACTTATCTTACTTTTATAGAGTACAAATCTTTCAGATCTAGAATTTTCCTACTATTCTTACCTTTATCAGAGCATAGAGATTACATATATTATCTATTTTCTTCAGATCTAACCTCTTTTCTTCATATCTGACCTTCCTCTTGGCACAAAGCTTCACAAGTTAAGTAAAATACTATGCACTAGGGAAACAAATCTATGCACAGAGCTTTCACAACTTCAGGACGAATCTTTGCACAAAGCTTCTTCTTTCTTAGTTCCCAACAATCACAGTTTCAGGTCCAGGCAACAGAACCATTTGTTTGCATAGGGGCAGAATGAGGGTTCAATGCTACAATAGCGCACCAACAAAACCCTAACTACCGGCCCTTTCAGCAACACCTGCAAAGCAGATGAAGTCTCACCCAAGGTAGAGGCAGGGGTGGTTGCGATACTCAGGTGTCTGCAACCTTAGCTGGGACACAAATCTATGATTATGATACTTAATAGAGCACTTAGCACTGTCATCTCCTCAATATGAAATCAATATCTACTTCACTGATAAAACAAAACTTCGCAGCACTCACACTGATCTAATGTATTTAAGCACTTAGCATAGGTAAATAGATCAGATCTAGCAGATCAAGCACTAAACATATTCATATAGATCATATCTAACATTCTCACATATCATTAGCACTAAGCATAAGAAGATTTATCTAATCATCTCAAAGCACTTAGAAAATAACATATAAACGCATCAGAACATCACACAGAGCAGAGTAACACGGTATTTACGTGGTTCACCCCCACCCTGGGGCTACATCCACCAACTCTTCTTCTTTATTAGCTTCTCAATAGGTTACATGCACAGAGCCTCCAAACCCTTCGCCGCATAGGAAATAAGATCTGTGCAGCTCGCTAGATCCTTCTTCCTTGCGTTACATCACAAAGCCTTCCATTGTCCATTACAACCACTTGCACTTAGCTCTGCAAGTCTCTTACATTCATGCACAAAGAACTTACAGACTCTACTTTCACTTAGCATACATTCACATATGACTAGCGGCCTAGCATCACATATATGCCTCTCCTTACATTGCCTATACATTTATTTATATATTACAAAATAGGCCTAAGCATGGGTAAACCCATGGGCTGCCATCCCAATCCCGTTGCATAATCCCAAAAACCCAAAAAGGACCCAAAAAGGGGCCAAGATCCCATGATCTTTGCTTTGTCTTGCGCTCCTCCTTCGATAGGCTGTCAAAGTCCAAAATAGGTCAACATGACCAAGAATCTCCCAAAACATGGTCAAGGGCCAACAATTTAATTCTTCTATGGTGTTGCATATAAGTAATTTTTGTTATCCTTTATAATGTTGCTTGCACATGTAAGTGTGGTGTTGATATTTTGTATTTGTAGTCATACATGCAGAGTATGACAGTTGTTATTAGTTATTACTATTAAGTTAACCTTATAATAATGGTCATGAGTTTCCAAGGTAAGGCTAGAATGGTTGTGTGCACAAGAGGATAGATTCACTTATGCACGCAAGGAAGTAGTCTACGTGCACAAGGAGAACATAATTTATGTGTGATGCCCAAATGGTTGTACATGCAGTAGTGCTCAGTATGCATGTGCACACAATTGTATTATGTTGCTTATGTTGTTATAAGTTATGTCAGAAGAGGAAAATTTGTGTGGAATGACCCAACTTGGGGTCGAGCATGTTACTTCAAGTATTTATGCGCAGACCAATGTTATAGAATATAATCTGTGCACTATATTTTGGACTAGAATTTCTAAGTAGTAAGCTAGTTACACTACAAGTTGGTATCAGATCATTTTTGTAGTGTTGGTAGTGGGGAACGTTACAAGTTGCTATCATAGAATTTTGTTAGTGCTCGTAACAGGGTACTTTACATAATGGTATCAGATCAATACCGAACTAGGAGGATGGGTATGTGACAGATTGGTATCATATCTCTAGTTTCAATACTGATCTTGCATGGGTTGAGTATCTACTTAAGGTAGAATTCAGACTAGTAAGTGGTCGAATTTGGAATTACAATGCCGCCACGGTGCACATAAAATAAGAATGTGAAAGTGTGCATGCTATTTTTTCAACATTGCAGGGTGTGACACTAGAAATGCATAGAAAACAATGAGGTGTGGGTGTGCACATTAAAAATTTGGGGTTGTGTGGAGAAACACTTGTGGTGCATGCATACTATTGATATGTGGTGTATATTTTAAATATTGACATTATGCATTGGTACGTGTTGAATACTAGTGCATGCATGAGATTCAAAATAAACTAAGAAAGAGTAAAAGGGTATTTGGGTGAATTCCAAATGACCATAATTTACTACGCAAGTCTCAAAATTGTTCAAGGGAGTGGTTCATGGGAAATGTTTTAACAAAGGAGTCTAATTATTCACCTAGAAATTTTGGAATTGGGATGTTAAAATCATCCAAGAAATTAGAAGAAAGGATTCTGGAAAAATGGTGTAGAGTTTTCATGAAGTTTTCACATCAATTCATCTAAAAAATCTTATTGCCTTCACTTTTTACAGAATTAACAACGATTAGATCAGGACAAAATCAACGTAGAGAGTCAAAATCATGGAATATGCATAGAGAACTTATAGTCATGATGTTGAATTCAGGGGTTTGTATATCAATATTTATATTGATAGTACATAATCCAATGAGAACAAAGAAGGCAAGGAGGAGCACATAAACTTGGCAGAAACTATAAAGGGATGCAAAAATATTTCCAAAGCTATAAAGTTGATAATGAGAGGCTTATGAAATCCAAGGAGAAGAAAGATGACTTCAATATCAAGTTGATGCAAATCTTGGATAGAACAAATAAGAAAATGGATAAGAAGATAGAGTCAAGCAAGTCAAGGAGTCACAAGTCTCATGGTGAAATAAGAAAAACATGAAGTGTTGATAGGAAACATCACATCCCTGAGGTGTAGGATAGTCAGTGACGAGAGTGTGTTGTTAAGGCACTCCGTGATGTTAAAGTCACCGGTTCAAAACTTGTGGGGACAAAAAATCCATCCATGTTAAGGGTTGGTGTGTCTTAGGCCAGGTGTAATCCCCAAGTTATTTTGATGGCTTAGATGCCCCCGAGTCATGATTTCTCAGCCACAAGCTAGTCCTGTAGGTCACGGACAAACTAGAAAACAAAAACAAAGATAGAAAAAATCACCACCCACCAAATAATTCAATTAGGAAAGCATGCAGTAGCTCAATTCCGTCTCTTGTCAGAATGCATAAGAGGAGGATTGGGGTGGATGAGCTATTAGGAGAAATGAATAAGATCAAGCCTCCTACCTTTAATGGTGAGAACAAGAAGGATGAATATGTGGAGACCTAGTTGTTGGGTATCAGGAAGTACTTCCAACTGTATAATTATTCTATGCAGGAAGAAGGGAGAATTTTCATATATCATCTAAAGGGAAAGGCATCAATGTGGTGGGATCAGTTCATGCAAGTGCATCACATTGATGAGAAAAACGTTACTTGGAGAGAATTCAAAATGTATTTTCAAAAGAAATACTTAACCAAGTGATACTATGACAAGAAAATGAAGGAATTGTTTGAAGTCAATCTTGGGAGTATGACAATATATGAGTATGAAAGAACATTCTTAGAGTTTTTGAAATATGTTTCATTCATCAAGGATGAGAAAGTTAAAATTCATAGGTACCTAAGTGGGTTTCCATCATTTATGAGTGAAAATATACAATATGAAGACTCGAAGACATTGGAGAAAACCACAAGGCATGCTAAATTTATTTATGATCAATAAATGGGAATACTAAATTTCCAAAAGGCTTGGGAAGACAAGATGAAAAGCAAGGTGGAACAAAGGAAAAAGGGGACTAAGACACCATTTTTTAGAAATAATTCTACAGAAAAGTCAACTTCCAAGGAGCCTAGAATGACTAATACATTGGGGAAAAGACCAATACAACCACCCATTCAATGTTGGGGTTGTGGGAGAGACCACATGTACATAGATTTCCCTAATAGAGGTGAAAAAGTCAGGATTGGTCACAATGTGCAGCAAGTTGTGATAGTTGAAGACATGGGAAGAAATGTACCAAGGATTTACGTAGCTCTAGATAACAAGGAAGTTGAGTTTCAATCACACATGATTGAAGTGGAAGGTAATATTAATGACCAACCCATTACTATTTTAATTGATTCAGGAGCTATTCATAGTTATCTAGATCCTAAGATGGTGGAAAGATTACAATTTCCAAGAAGCAAGCTTGGAAAACCTTAGTTGGTGCAGTTAGCTACAAGAGAAAAAAGGAAAATTAATGAGATGGTTAAGGCTTGTCTAATGGAAATGAATGGATTGTGAAAAAAGTTTATTTAAATATTATACCTTTGGGATCGTATGATTTCCTCATTGGTATGGATTGGTTGGACCATCATAATGTTGTTCTAGACTGTTACAATAAGGAATTTACTTTCTTGGATGAGGAAGGAAACTCAAGAGCAGTTCAAAGAATTCCAAGGGTTGTAACTATCAAAGGAGTTTCAGCATTGCAATTGAAGAAAAGATACACAAAAGGATGTCAACTATTTGTAGTGCACATGGAGGAAGGACCTAATAATAAAGTGTTAAATGTTGAATATTGTGCAATACTAAAACAATTTGAGGATGTATTTAAAGAGATATCATGGTTTCCACTGAAATGAGACATTGATTTCTCTAAACATTTGATGCTTAGAGAAGCTCCTATATCCAAGACTCCTTATAGGATGAGTACACCAAAGTTGAAGGAATTGCATATGCAACTTGAAGAGATTTTGAATAAGGGGTATATACACCCAAGTGTGTCTCCTTGGGGTTCCATAGTATTGTTTTTGAAGAATAATAATGCTAGGTTGAGTATTTTTATCGACTTCAGGTAGTTGAACAAAGTAACAGTAAAGAACAATTATCATTTTCCAAGGATAGATGACCTCTTTGATCAGCTGAGGGGCGCACAGATATTTTCAAAGATTGATCTCAAATATAGATATCACTAAGTGAGAATTAAATAACAATACATCAGCAAGACTGCTTTTAGAATGAGGTATGGCCATTATGAGTTTAAATTAGTTCCATTCGAGTTATCAAATGTGTCAGTTGTCTTCATGTGTTTGATGAACAATATTTTCTAAAAATACTTAGATAAGTTTGTCATTGTATTTCTCAATGAAAAACTTATTTACTCAAAGTATGAATAAGAACATAAGAAGCACTTGAGTATGGTGCTGCAAGTATTAATAGAACATCAGTTGTATGCAAAGTTGAGCAAGTGCTCATTTTACCAGTGATAGATTCATTATTTGGGTCATATCATTTTAGAGGAAGGGATATTTATGAACCTAGATAAGATAAAATCCATTGAAGGATGAAAAACACCAAGGAATGTCACAAAGGTGATATCCTTCATGGGAATTGCAAGGTACTATAGAAGTTTTATTGAAGTCTTCTCAAATATTTCACACCCAATTGCATCCTTTCAAAAGAAAGGTGTACGATTTTAATGGACTCTGGATTGTGTAAGGAGTTTTTATCACTTGAAAATTTTGTTGACTAGTGCACCAGTTTTGAGAATTGTTGATCCTAATGAATACCTTGTCATGTGCATGGATGCATGGAAGGAGGGGCTTGGTGGATTCCTTAATCAAAATGGGCATTTGGTGTGCTAAAAATCAAGGAAATTAAAGGACCATGAAAGTCACTATGCTATTCATGATTTGGAATTGGCAGCCATAATGCATGCCTTGATTATGTGGAGGCACTATCTCATGGGAAAAATATTCAAGTTGAGGACAAACCATAGTCTTCTAAAACATGTGTTTGGACATCTAAGTTTAAATGGCATACAAGGCAAGTGGTTATATTTCCTCGGTGAGTATGACTTTGATATCAATAATATAAAAAGAAAGGAGAACAAGGTGGATGATGCACTCAAAAGAAGGGTGCATGAGATGTGTGCTAAAGCCATTAGAATGTACAAATCATATTTTAGTGACAAAAGTTTATATATTTACAAATCAAATCAACACTATGTGGACATAAGGAAAATTTACAACAAGGTATGTTGCAGTAGAAATTCGAAGGTTATGAGCTAAAAGAGAATGGAATCCTCATGTATAGGTGCATATTTTATTTTCCAAATGATTGGGAATTGAAAAATCTATTATTGTCAAAGATGCATAAATTTCCTTATGTTCGACACCCAGTCTAGCAAAAAATTATTGCAGTGGTAAAAAAGAAATATTATTGGCCAAGCATGAAAAAGGAGGTTGCTAATTTTATTGCTAGATTTCTTGAATGTCAAAAGGTTTTCTACAACCTTTTTCCATTCTTAAGTGGAAGTGGGAAGTTGTGACCATGTATTTCATTACTAAGTTTCATAGGACTGCTAAGCAACATGATTCCATTATGGTAGTGGTGGAAAAGATTACTAAATCTGCCCATTTTATTCCAGTGAAATCAATGCACAAGGAAGACAACATTGATAATATATACATGAGAGAGATTTCTAAGTTGCATGGTGTACCTAAGACAATTGAGTTTGACAGAAGTTCCAAGTTCATATCAAATTTTTGGAAAGGGATATTCAAAGGATTTGGGAGAAATCTGAATTTTAGCACAGCCTGTCATCTAGAGTCAGATGGGAAAATAGAGAGGGTAAACCAAGTGATAGAAGATATTCTAAGGATGTATGTGATGCACAAACCGACACAATGGGGAAAATATTTACCTTTGGTTGAGTTTTCTTATAAAAATGGGTATCAAGTTTCTCTAAATATGATCCCATTTGAGGCACTTTATGGCAGAAAGTGAAACACACCAATGAGTTGGGACAACCTAGCAGACCGCGCAATGGTTGGGCCAAATATTCTCTGGGAAATGGAAGAGCAGATGGTGAGGATAAGGAAAAATTTCAAGGCTTTCCAAGACAGGAAAAAAATATACGCAGAAAAAGTTAGAACCTACAAAGAGTTTAAAGTGGGTGACCACGTGTTCTTGAAAGTAAAAGCAAGACGTAGTTCCCTAAAGTTGAGAATTTTTTCTAAGCTGTTAGCATGCTATTGTGGGCCATTTGAAATCCTAGAGAGGATTGGTCATGTCACATATATGCTTGCATTTCCTATATCCTTGTGGATTTGTAATTTTTTCCATGTATCTTCGCTATAAAAGTATGTACCTGATGTTAATCATGTCATTGATTGGAATGTGATTCAGATGGATTCAGAAGGGCATTTTCAAGTGCGAATAGTTTTCATATTTCATAAAAAAATACAACATCTTTGGAATCGTTCTATGGATCTAGTAAAGGTCTAATGAACCTCGTACGATCTTGAGGATGCGACTTGGGAGTGCAAGGATGTTATGCAGGCAGAGTATCTGCATATTTTTAAACAATTTTGAATTTTTTGTATGTAAATGTGTATATAATGCACTATGGAAAATGCATACATAAGGGGGAGGGGAATGCAATATCTCTAATCTGAACCCCAATTGTAAATGTAAATGTAAATGTACATTTAGGTTGGTGATTTGTTGGCACCAATATTTGGTTTAGTTTTCCGTGCACTTGAAATTGTAAATGTACATTTAGGCTGGTGAGTCATTGTCACCAAGTTTTGGTTCAGTTTTGCATGCACCTGAGTAGTGTGTGAGGAGTGTTTTTGAAAGAATGAGTGTGCACATTACATAGTGTTGTGTGCACCTAAGTGTGTGTGGATTGTGCATCCAGGGTAGGGTGTGAAAATTCCATGGTGTTGTGAACACCAATGTAAGTGCGCATCGGACCAAGTTTTTTGTGTGTTTGTGTGTTTGAGGTCGGAGAGCATGTGTGAATATTGGGCTTGTGAATTGGGATGCAAAAGGGTCTGTGTGCCTATCCATGTAAAATGTAATCACACTCAAATTATCAATAATATCACATTGTTGTGTGCATACCTCTCAGACAAAAAGAGACAGGGGGATAAAATCCACCAAAAAGGGAAAAGTGGGGACTTAAGTCCAAGGGAATACTTAATTAATATTTTTGAAAAGTATAATTATGGATATTTATTTATCCTAGGTATGGGAACAAGTCACCAAATGGCCAAAGATAATTTTGAAGGTGACAATTATCCAATTATGACCATGCAAATATATGGCCGAACCTTAGTGTATTTATGGGGGATTCATTCATTTTTTATGGGGGTTTGAAGCATCTAAGGAAGGAAGACCATTACCTTATATATAGAGAAAAGTTTGTAAAGGGGTTTTCCATTTTATAACCAAATTAATTTTTTTCGATGAGTTGGGTTTAGGTCCATGAACATTCTCTCCAAGTGAGAGATTTTTTTTCCAAGACGTGGGTTATCAGGACCAGGAGAATTCTCTACAGGTGAGTTATTTTTTGATGGAGAGGCGGGTTGTCAGGCCTATGAACATTCTCCCCATGTGAGAGTTTTGTTGGGAATTTTTCCCTGGCACATTAGGCAGTAGTTGTAGAGATTTGAGACTTCTTTCTCGGCATGTTGTTGAAGCCCTGGAAGGGAAGTGGGGAAACTGAAGGACTGCTAAGCATAGAAGGGGAACACTTCCTGGGGTGGAACAAGCATGTGGTGAATGAGAGAATATAGGCTAGCTACAATAGTTGGGAATGTTGTGTTGATTATTTGGGTTGGTTTTCATTGATGTCAACCCTTGAAGAAAGTCTGGTAGAAAATTCCGGTAGCACAAAGGTTTGGGTAATGGACCCAAGTGTTTTTGATGGATAATGGTATGCGTTTTGGTATATTTGTAGGTAAGACTATTCCAAAAGGATAGTACATGCCATTCCATTTTCGGTGGTATGTGGAACATCACGTAACTCCTCACGGTTAGAGAGTTATGGCCATGTGAAGTTGGAGAAAGGTTTGGGTAATGGACCCAAGTTTGTTTGATGGATACTGGTTTGATTTTTAATATATTTGTAGGTAATAATATTCTATATGGATAGTACATGTCATGTCATTTCTGGTGGTATGTGAAATGTCACATAACTCCTCACGGTTAGAGAGTTATGGCCATGTGAAGTTGGAGAACCCTCATGAGTCATCTAGAAGCCCCAAAAGGTCAAAATAGTCAAAGTGGTTTAAGATGGTTAGAAGGTAACCCCTTGAGGTAAAGTGAAGTGATGAGTGTGCTATAAGTCAAATTGGATACAAAATAAATTATTCAAATAATAAAGTTAATGGAGAAATTACTAAGTGGACAAGTGGTTAGAAGTGGGTTAACCCTAAAATAAGGAAAGTGGGTTAAGATGGTTAAAAGGTAACCACTTGAGGAAGCTACATGAAAGTATAAATAAGAGGAAAGGCTCTCTCATTTTAAACAAACTTGATAATATTGAATTTCTACAAGTGATTGAGGTAACCAAAGGATATCTAATCTAAATTTTAAAGGGAAGGTGAAGTAAAGAAGGACAAAATTCAAGAGAGGATAAATTATTTTGATGATGCTTTCTAAGGTATGTTATTTACAGGTCATCACCCCATTTTCGCAATGATTTTTTTTTTAAAAATGATTCATACCATGAAATTGGGAGGACATTGAGGAAACATATCCAAGTATATTTGATAAAAAATTCAGCTTGTGGGTCATTGTATTTTTGGAGTTACACACCGTGGAAAATAGGGTTTGTGACTAGTCCTGAAATAGTCTAAAACGTGTGTTTCGGGTAAAAATGTCATAAATTATTCATAAAAGATCCAAATTAATTAATACTAAATTTATTGACTAGAGTACATTCTGTAGTATTTTTTGTACAATTTTCATATCCATACAACAAATATTCCATCCAAAGCACACTCTGCAAGTTTGCTCTCTATAATAAGCCTCAGTTCAATAAGGTATGCCATTTTTGCTATAAATCCGTTTATGAGAGGATCCAAGTAGTGAAATCTGGAGAAATTGCATAAAAGACACTGAAGAACATTGTGTACCATTTTCAGATATTTATTCTTTACAGGTACATAGTTATGATTATTGCAAGTTAGGGTTGTTGACTAATCCAAAATTAGTCATGTGAGACTAACGTAGAATTTGATAAAATGCTAGTCTCTTGTTGTTAAAGTCAAGGGAGTTTTTCAGGTATGTGATCATATACAATAGGTCTATTACAAAGTTAAAAATCATATTTGGATGACAAAATTGATGAGGTATTTTCATTGAGGTATGTTACAGATAGCGGTTGTATAACAGTGAGGTTGTGGCACATGGTTTGATGTAATGGTTTATGGTATTTGGTTATGGATAGTGTGATGTATTTCTAGAGAACTTTTGATGGTTATATTGGTATATGTATTTGGTATATGGTTGAGATACATGTTGGGTACATGGTTGAGACAAGTAGTTGATGAGTTGGCACATACATGAGGTGTATACTTGATGTTGTTGGTACATCTTGATAAGTCATAGTTTTTGTGTATTTGATGCATGATTGGTACATATTTGGTGCATGGTTGATGCACTCATTGATGGTACAGGTTGAGGTACATGTTGGTGCATGGTTTATGTACTTGTTTATGGTACAAGTTGATTACAGGTTGTGGTATAGGTTGGTGCATGGTTAATGCACTTGTTTATGGTACATGATGATTACAAGTTGTTTGGTACAGGTTGGTGCATGGTTGATGCACTTGTTTATGGTGCAGGTTGATTGCAGGGTAGTAGTATAAGTTGAATGTAGCTCAATGGTACAGGTTGGCATAGTTTTATAGTGGTATATCTCACAGTGATAGTGTGACATGGTTTCCATCATTGTAATTCTACAGTAGGGAGGTTGGATGGGGCAAGGACATGTGGTTGTAGCCACCTTTCAGTTTTAGCCGAAGAACATAGGGGGGTGTATCCTCCTTCTAGTTGTATCCAAAGAATTGGGAAGTTGGAGCTGCCCTTAGGTTGTAGCTTGAGAAATTAGGGGGTTGGAGCCTCCTTCCAGTTGCAGCTGGAAAACAAAGGAAGTTGGTGCTTCCAATGAATGTAATTCTTAAAGACATATAAGAAAAAGAATTCCATGGTTTTCTCTCACTTTGGGTTTCTATGTAAAACACTGGTGTATTGTGTATGTGTATGATTGCTCATTTTTTCATTGTTTATTTACTCTGCAACTATTGGATGATAATGCTACATTGATATAACACTTTCATTTTATGGTGAAAAAGGATTAAATTTCTCTACTACGGATTCACCCCCCCTCTCAGTAATCCAACAATTGGTATTAGAGTGAGGTTCCTTCAGGAAACAATTTAACCACTGGAAGGAGATCATGGATTATTCATAGAATGGAGTACCAATGTTTAATGGTTAGAATGGTTTAAAGTATGAGATGTGGAGTAGAAGGACAAAATTATTTTTATATGCACAGGGACATTATATTTGGCTATCATTTGTTACAGGATATGATAGTTCAAAAAGGGAAAATACTGCAGCCAAGAAGAAATTGAAGAAGAATAAAAAAATAGCAATGGATTTCATTTGGGAAGGATTACCTAATCTGGTAAGAGAAAAGGTGGTAAATGTTCATCATCCAAAGAAATTTGGGATAAGTTACATAACATATATTCTTCACCCATCACAGATTCAAAAAATTTCAAAGAAGATGCAAATGCATATCAAGAAGAATTATGTTCACCATGTCAAATAGAGTCAAAAGATAAAGTGTACATAATCACCATAGGTATGCTTTTTTTCTTTAATTGTGAAAAACGTAGACAGCTTGAAATAGAATGCCATGAAGGAAATGAGACAGAAAAACTAATTGAAAAGGAAGACAATTATGAAGCATAATTAACTAGTGCTTTATATGAACTAAGAGAAGAAAATAAGTCACTCAAGAAGGAACTGATGAAACAAAAGGAAAGTGTTCACATTTTTTAATAATCCCAACAGGTCATCGAGAACTTAAGAACTCAGCTAGAAGAAGCCAGAAAGATCAAAGAAAATATTGAATATCAAAAGAAGTATTTGGAAGCCAACATAGCAACACAAAAGAAAGAAGCGAAAATGAGAGAGAAGATACTGACAGATCATATTAAGGAAAAAACTAACGATCTAAACCATCTTGAGGCAGAGTTTGGTCAAGAAGAGAAAGGACTTGAAGAAGAAATATTCACATTAAAAATTCATCTTGAAGAAGAAAAAAGAACAGAAGAAGTCATGAAGTCTCAGATAATGAAGAAATAAGAAGAGGTTGAGAATCTTAAAGAAGAAGTTGTCACATTGAGAAGTAAAATTTTCAAGCTAAACAAGAATGTTGAAGAGACAGAAACATCCACATCAGTTATAGAGAATGAAGAGAAGCACTCTAGGTTGCTAGAAAATAAGAATGAAGAAAATATAAAGAGTTATGAAGAAGTTCTCAAAGGAAAGAATCATGGTCAACCTGAATCTAAGAAAACTATTGAAGATGCATCTTCAAGAAGACCATCCATGTTCAAGCCACAAAGAAGCTTCAATCATGATCATGATCAATCAAGGAAGAAATTCAGAAGGACTACACCACAAAGAAGATCATTCACTCCCAAGTATGTAAATTTCTTTTATGGTCATTATTTTTATTGTACTAGTTTTGGACATAAGGTTGTAGATTACAAGGATTATAAAATAAATGTTCAAGAAAGAAGTGCCTATGTGGCCCCACGTAACATTGAATGTTACAAATGTCATAAATATGGGCACATAGCTAATGATTGTAGAAGCAGGATTAATACTTCCATGAAAAATAGCATTGATATCATATACAAGAAAGTATGGATAAGAAAAAAAAAAGAACAAGTGAACAAATACCAAGTACCAGAGATCGCAAGATTGGAAATAAAACAAGATGAAGAAAATTCTACAGAGAAAAAAAAATATGTCATATACAAAAAGGTTTGGAAAATAACTGAAAGAAAAGAAGGACAGGTAAATAAGGAACAAGTTCAAGAGATTGTACTTTCAGGCATTTTAGTGAAATATGAATCCACAGACAGAAATAAATAAGTCAGAGCTTAGAGAGATGATGAATCTACCAATGAAGATGATGATGAATACACATCATAGAAGGAATTTTTCTCAACCATCTAACTTAGAGACTCCCAGGTAATATGAATATTAGACAGAGGGAGTCTATGTGATAGTTGGGACAGACCAAAGAACCATCCTTCAAGAAGCTTGCAGAGTTTGAGAAGACAGACCTAGAGTAGTCAATTAGGAAAAGTACAATTTGATATATTAATCAAGACTTCATGATAGTATAGTGATAAATGGGTCATCATTATAGATAGTTTCACAAGTAGAGTCTTGGATAGTATGGACAGAGATGGATTCGTAAGAACACTTAGCAAGTTTGGACATATATATGACAGTGGACGAGAGCATGGATTCATATATTGGTTTAGAGAGTGGTTCAGAGACAAAGGAACGTTATCATAATGGATGATAATTACACAGGAAATTGCTCAAAAAATGCTAATGGATTCCAAATTCATAGATATTTGTTGGACACATGCAGTGCATACATCAGTTCACATTCAAAATAGATTAATGCTCATAAAAAACAATGAAAAAAATCCCTACGAGCTATGGAAATGAAGCACAGACAACAACCTCTACATCAAGGTAACTCAAGGTAGTGTTTTATTAATTGAAATTTATGTTGATGATATTTTTTTGGGAAGTACTAATGACAGGTTAAGCCAGAAATTTGCAAAGGATATGAAGAATGAATTTGAAATGTCATTACTTGGAGAACTATCCTTCTTTCTGGGTGTTCAAATATGTCAAAGCAATCAAGGAACTTTTATTTCTCAAACTAAGTATATCAGTTACCACTCCTTAGAAACCAAGGAATGGAAGATTGCAAACCAGTTTCAAGTTGAGAAAAGTTGATGATTCAAAGTCTATAGACTAGAGAAAATACATGTAAATGATTGGTATCTTACTATATGTGACAACGTCCATACCATATGTAATGTAGGCAGTTCAACAGGTGGCAAAATTTCAAGTAGCACCAAAGGAATCACATGTATTAGTAGTGAAGAGGATTTTCATATATCTCAAAGGAACAAAAGAGTTTGGATTATGGTATCCAAAAGGAAAGGATCTATCACTTATTGCCTACACAGATGCAGATTGGGAAGGTTGCATTGATGACTGACGAAGCACCAGTAGAGCAACGTTCTACTTGGATGAGTGTTTAGTATCTTGTCTAGGAAAGAAACAATCATCAATATCTTTATCTATAGCTGAATCATAGTATATTGTAGCAACAGGATGTTGTACTCAGGTTCTATGGATGAAACAAACTTTGATAGATATACAGGTTGAGTATGACGAGCCCATTCCAATCTATTGTGATAACACAAGTGCCATCGATATCTCAAAGAACCCAATGGTGCACTCCAAGATGGAGCACATTCCAATAAAGTATCACTTTCTACAGGAAAAATTTACTGATCTAAAAATATGACGAAGGCTTGATAAACTTGATTAAATTAATTTTGCAAGTAAAATGTTATGTGTTTAATGCAACCGGATCAATTTGCAACACATAATGATGGATTACTTATGTATAAATAAACATTGATAGCATCATAAATCATTGAACATAAGACATAAACACAACAACTTGATAAAGGAGTTCACCCCACTCCGGGCTACATCTCCTGGTCCAGCCTCCAAATGGATCTTTTATATTAAATT
>ML783115.1:467432-523723 GCA_009831015.1 Picea engelmannii | reverse complement strand
GTATGCTCATATAACAAGGAGCAAGTTCGGGTATGTTGGCTAGCGCGTGTATGTTAAAGCTTTACCATGGGGGGAGGTCCCGGGGTCAAACCCCGCGGACTCCCAATATCTTTTACAAAACCAAATTAAACATAAATGAAGTGACACGTGTCAGCTTATGATTGGACAACAAAAAACCAACCAATGTGTGCCACGTCACCCCTCTGCCATGTCAGCAACATGGCACGGCCCTCCACGTGGCCGTACGGACTGTACGGACAGGTACAGTCAGCACTCCAATTTTGACTTGTTTGACTTGACGGTAAAATCGCGATATCTCCTCCATACGGACTCCATTTGCGAAAATAAATATACCGCCGGAATCAGGAAAACGAGACGGATGCAATGGCATAGTTTTTGTCTCAATCCGAGCACTTTGAAAATTGAGCAAATTTGATCCCCTGATCATTTACAGAGAAGAACATCAGAGTTGAATATGTGGGCACAAAATAACAAGTGGTAGACATCTTTAAAAAACCGCTTCCAATGGAATCCTTTGACTATCTATGCCAAAGACTCAGAGTAATTTCTACTCCAAAATGAATTCTTTTGAATGCTTATATTATATGTCTTAGATTTATATGAGGAAGCACCATAAAGAGGACAATTCAGGTTGGAAGAGTTCAGTCAGGGGGAGTATCCCCAAGGACATTTCAGTTAGGGGGAGCAACCTCGGATGGAAATATACCTTTTCCATTGATGACAAAGGGGGAGAGATTTATCTGATGCAAAGGTAAATGCTTGGAGAAAGAGTAGGGAGGCTTGGTTCCAGTGGGATCGATGGTCACAGGGGGAGAATGAGAATGAGTGATAAGAGTGTTTCCATAAATTCCAAAGGGGGAGATTGTTGATTATTTGGGTTGGTTTTCATTGATGTCAACCCTTGAAGAAATTCTAGTAGCATGAAGGTTTGGGTAATGGACCCAAGTTTGTTTGACGGATAATGGTATGAGTTTTGATATATTTTCATGTAATACTATTCCATATGGATAGTACATGTCATGCCATTTCTGGTGGTATTTGGAACATCACATAACTCCTCACGGTTACAGAGTTATGGCCATGTGACATTGGAGAAAGGTTTAGGTAATGGACCCAAGTTTGTTTTATGGATAACGGTATGATTTTTGACATATTTGCAGGTAAGAACATTCTAGATGGATAGTACATGGCATGCCATTTCTTGTGGTATGTGGATCTTCACATAAATCCTCACAGTTAGAGAGTTATGGCCATGTGAAGTTGGAGAACCCTTATGAGTCATCTAGAAGCCCCTAAAGGTCAAAGTAGTAAAAGTGGTTTAGGATGG
The DNA here is from genome assembly GCA_009831015.1 of Picea engelmannii. Taxonomy (NCBI): domain Eukaryota; kingdom Viridiplantae; phylum Streptophyta; class Pinopsida; order Pinales; family Pinaceae; genus Picea; species Picea engelmannii. The sequence goes on along the minus strand of ML783115.1, from coordinate 522,375 downwards.
TTAGAAGGTAACCCCTTGAGGTAAAGTGAAGTGATGAGTGTACTATAAGTCAAAGTGGATACAAAATAAATTATTTAAATAATAAATTTAATGGAGAAATTACTAAGTGGAAAAGTGGTTAGAAGTCAGTTAGCCCTAAAATAAGGAAAGTGAGTTAAGATGGTTAAAAGGTAACCCCTTGAGGAAGCTACATAAAAGTATAAATAAGAGGAAAGGCTCTCTCATTTTAAACACACTTGAGAATATTCAATATCTATAAGTGACTGAGGTAAACAAATGATATCTAAGTTGAATTTCAAAGGGAAGGTGAAGTAAAGAGGGCCGAAATTCAAGAGAGGATAAATTATTTTGATGATTCTTTCTAAGGTATGTTATTTAGAGGTCATCTCATCATTTTCACAATAAATTTTTTTCTAGAATTATTCAGACCATGAAATTGGGAGTCCATTGAGGAAACATATCCAGGTAGTTTTGATACAAATTTCATCTTGTGGGTCAGTGTATTTTTGGAGTTACATGCCGTGGAAAACAGGGTTTGTGGCTAGTCCTGAAACTAGTCTAAAACAAGTGTTTCAGGTAAAAACATCATAAATTCTTCATAAGAGATCTAAATTTTGTAATACCAAATGTATTTCTTATAGTACATTATGTAGTATTATGTGTACAATTTTTAGATTCATGCAACAAATATTCCATGTGGGGCATGCTCTACAAGTTCGCTCTCTAGAATAAGCCAAAATTCAATAAGGTATCCTAGTTTTGCTATAAATCCTTTTCTGAGAGGATCCAAGTAGTGAAATATGGAGGAATTTCATAAAAGACATTGACGAACATTGTGTACCATTTTCAGATCTTTATTCATTACAGGTACATAGTTATGATTATTGCAAGTTAGGGTTATTGACTAATCCAAAATTAGTCATGTGAGACTAAAGTAGAATTTGATAAAATGCTAGTCTGTTGTTGTTAAATTTAAGGAAGGTTTTCAAGTATGTGATCATATACACCAGATCTATTACAGAGTTACAAATCAGATTTGGATGATGAAATTGATGAGGGATTTTGGTTGAGGTATGTTACAAATAGAGGTTGTATAACATTGAGGTTGTGGCACATGGTTTGATGTAATGGTTTATGGTATTTGGTTATGGATAGTGTGATGTATTGATAGAGAAATTTTGATGGTTATATTGGTATATGTATTTGGTATATGGTTGAGGTACATGTTGGGTACATGGTTGAGACAAGTAGTTGATGAGTTGGCACATACATGAGGTGTATATTTGATGATGTTGGTACATCTTGATGAGTCATAGTTTGTGTCTATTTGATGCATGATTGGTACATATTTGGTGCATGGTTGATGTAATCATTGATGGTACAGGTTGAGGTATAGGTTGGTGGATGGTTGATGCACTTGTTTATGGTATAGGCTGATTATAGGTTGAGGTACAGGTTGGTGGATGGTTAATGCACTTGTTTATGGTATAGGATGATTATAGGTTGTTTGGTATAGGTTGGTGCATGGTTGATTCACTTGTTTATGGTACAGGTTAATTGCAGGGAATTAGTACAAGTTGGATGCAGGTCAGTGGTACAGGTTGGCACAGTTGTACAGTGGTATATCTCACAGTGATAGTGTGACAGTGGTTCCATCATTCTACTTCTACATCAAGAAGGTTGGACAGGGCAAGGACATGTGGTTGTAGCCACCTTCCGGTTATAACTGGAGAACATAGGGGGGTGTATCCTCCTTCTGGTTTTAGCCATAGAATTGAGAATTTGGATCTTCCCTCAGGTTGTAGCCTGAAAAACTAGGGGGTTGGAGCCTCCTTCTAGGTGAAACTGGAAAACAAAGGAATTTGGTGCTTCCAATGAATGTAATTCTTAAAGACATATAAGAAAAAACATTTAGTGTGTTATCACATAAAATTGTTAGAGTCTTGCGGGTCTATGGTTTCTACCTAGGTCTATAATTTTTTCGGTTTCTCCTCTTTTTGCAGGCCTAATCAAAAAAATTTCCTCTCAGCTTGTAGTTTTATTGTGTTTGCCTTCACTCGTTTGATCGACCTGTTTTCCTTGTCGTATTGCCTGAAGAGTATCGGCCCTAAGCCTTTGTGTTTTCCCTAAAGTCGATCGCTTCTCTCTTTACCTCTGTCATTGATCCTCTGCTTTCCTGAGCCTTCAACCAATCATCCAAGAAATTGTTCATAGGCTGTAGTCATGATAACCAAGCACAAAACTTGAAGCAATATGATATAAAAGAAAATCAAGTTAGTGAGCAAGATCAATTTCCAATAGCGGGGATCCATCAGGAAAATCGGATTGACAACCATCGGGTGATCGGGATATAAATTTATGCCGAGTTTAACATCAGCAAGAGCTCTGAAATTGCGAGGCCATACTAGCTGTTGATCCTGGAAAGAGAACGTGACGTGACATTAGCATTTATCTTACTCTCAAAATGGAGCAGTCAAAGGGCAGAGTCATGCAAACTCGCGAAACATGAAGTCATGAAATGATCTAGGCTGTCCATTTTAGCAGGACATGTGGCGCTAGATCTGAAGCGTGAAAAAAAATCATTTCAGGAAGATCGAAGTGAAAAGTGTTGATATCCCAAGTCTCGAAATGCTGAAGCGATTTGGGTCGTCTGATGCAAGGAGACGTGTGTCACTCGATCTGAGTGATCACGATTTCGCAACTCGGAGGTTGAGCATGGAGCACAGTGTGAATTCAAGAAATGCGAAATCCCGGCACGCCTCAGAGTTGGGCCCATGATCACAACCCTCGATCATATGGAAAGTGGGGATCGAAGAATGGGAAAGCACCTGTCGAGTGGTAGGCGGCTAAGATTGTTCAAGGAAATGATCATGGCTGCCAAGTTTAAAGAAAATATGATCGTTGATCTAGATGGGTCATTTCGCTGGATTGAACATTGAGATATTAAAAATCAAAGGGGAGTGAAGACTCTCGACAGGTGAAATCTTGAAATTTCATGCAGGGGATGTGTACAGTCATAGTCTGAGTTCATGTGGAGAGATGGAATGGAGCTACGCAAAAGGTTGGAGCACCTGAGTTGGATATAGAGAAAGATATGCGTGGCCTCAAGATGCCATAATTGACTCAAATGAGTTGTGAGCTCACCTGCAACATTCATGGGTTTCAGGATCCATCCCTATCCCGATGCAATTAGTTAATGGAAATAGGGGGAGGTATTTGAAACCTCATTTCACCCTGTAAATGGAAAGCATGGAAGCGTCGATCGTGGAGGCACACTGTCAACCTAAGGTCTTCGTGTCAATGAATTTTCCTACAAAGCCCATACTGATCTGAGATCGCGTTTGATAGAAAAATGTAAGTGCAAACTAACAGAAGAAGGTGCATACACAAAGCTTTGAATGAAGTAGCCAGGTCACACTCTTGGTGTTGGAAGGTTGTTCTAAGTATAAATACTTGGTTTTGATATTTTGTTAGGGCCGATGGTTGAGCTAAGCTCTTGATTTGTAAAGTTTTAATGAATAATCTGGTTCTCTAGTTATGTATATGCATTTGAGACTTCTTGTTTGATGTAAGTAGTTTCCTTTTGCCTCTCCAAAACAATTGTGTTAGAATGCTCGGGCATGGATGATCCAGTTGAGGGTAGTTATTTTTTTGTGATGTCGGTTTGATCACAGTGACATTGCAACCAATTTTAATCAGCTTCTTATGTTCTCTTTTCCCTATGATACTGAGAGCTCGAGAATGGATGATCCAGTTGGGTTGTTGTGACTGTATTGCAATGAATGTTTTATTGCAGTATTGTTATTGTGTTTTCAGTTTCTTGAAGTCACGAATTCAAGAGGTTCTTCTATTTGAATATTTTCCTCCTCAGGCTACTGGAAGACTGGATATCCATAGGATACCTCTTCACTCTCCTCAAGTTCTTCCCCCTACTCACCACTATACCAAACTTACTAACTGAAGCCAAATCAAGACCTCACCTTCTTGTGCTTTCAAACCCAGTTTTATGAGTTAAAATGATACCATCCAGAGTATGCGTCCATTAGACCTCTTTAAATTTATTCATTGTGACATACAAACTAATGGGTATTGGGCTTACCTTTGCTGCAATCCAGGGGTGACTTTTGGTGAAAAAAATTCTGGTGCCATTGTCGGGGATGAAATTGAAGATTTTCCCTGGGATTGAATGACAAAACTTATTGGTTCTAAAGGTGCATCAGAACTTAGTACATCAAAAATTGCAAACTGTGCACCTGGCGAATCCACTGTGGTGAATCCATTGATGTGAATCCATTGTCAACTCCACTGTTTCAGTTGTGGCTTCTAGAGGCAGACACACAAGGTCCACTCCACAATTGCCTTTATCTACACCTGAAGCTGACCCAGAAAACATTGTCAGAAAGGGGAAGGCCCTCCAAGAAAGTAATTCTATTGCTGCACTAGGTATTTTTGATGATTTTTACTCTCTTCCTTCAGAAACTTTGATATCTACTTCTCATTTTTCAATCACACCGTCTATTGGAGTTTCTCAAATTTTAAATTTTGGGAGTGTTCCTGTTGATTTTTCCCCTCCTGGTCTGAGATTCGAGGGAGAAATGTTGACATGTTTACAGGCAGGTGTACTTGTCATTGATGGAAAGATTAGAGTATGTAGCGATGGAAAAATAGGGACAACGTAAGCTCAGGAGGATTAGCGCAGAGTCGCATGTAGTGCGTAGGTGTGCACCAGGGACAAAGTTAACTCATTGCCAAATCTCAAGAGAGATAGCGTACTCAGGATCTTAGACAGATCAAAGGTCGAGGCCTTTGACACTTAGAAATTATTCCAATTTAGGAGGATGTGTAAGCCTGAGAGGAGAAGCGACAGTGATCTTTGGATTCCATTGAGAATTCCCGATGAACGTCAGATTTGAGCCCGAGGTCCGACCGACATTGGATCTAGGAGAACCTACATGTTATTTAAAGAGAAATGTGAAGCAGGGTTATGGAATCCTAAAGGCAGGAGGACAGTTTCGGATATCGGGAGTTGGAAGAGTCAAGACTCTTCATCATCAAGAGTCCCAGAATTGCGAAATGAGAAACACCAAAATCCTGAAAGCAGGAGGACAGTTTCAGATACCGGGAGTTAGAAGAGTCAAGACTCTTCATCATCAGGATTCCCAGAATCATGAAATGCGAAACCCTAAAAACTCAAAACAGGCACATCGACCGGAGGTTCAGATACCAGGAGTTGGAGGAGTCAAGAGTCGAGACTCTTCAACATAGGAGTCCCGAAGTGCCGAAATGCGAAACGCCGAAAATCTTGAAACAGGCACATCAACCAGAGTTTTGGATACCGGGAGTTGGAGGAGTCAAGAGTCGAGACTCTTCATCACAGGAGTCCCGAAGTCGTGAAATGTGAAACACCGAAACACCTTTTTTGTGTAGATTTTGGATACAGGGAGATGGAGCATCAAAACACTTCATCACAAGGAATGTCGGAATGTCGAAATTCCAAAATGCGAAAAACACCTTTTGGCGTTGGTTTCAGATACCGGGAGTTGGAGTGTCGAAACACTTTGCAACAGTAATGCCGAAATGAAGAAACAACGAAATGCATTTTCAAATAAGGCTATGGTCACTGTCGGTGGTCACATCGTCGAAGAGTTGTAGAGAAGAGCTCGAAGAGACAAGCTCCATTTCGGAGTTTGGTACATGGAGAGTTGAGATGACTCATCACAGAATCCCCAAAATGCGAAATGTGAAATACATGTTGAGAATTGGCCCTTGGTCATAACCCATGGTCACATCGACGAAGGCTCAAGGGAGGAGGTAGCATGAAGCTAATCTCCATTTCAGAGATTGCAACTTGGAGAGTCGAGATGCCTCACCATAGGGAAGCCGAAAAGCTGAATGTCGAAATGCCAAAACGCCGAAAGGATGAATTGTGAAATGGAAAAATAAGCACGAGACCCATCATTTATGATCCAACGGTGCAAGTTATTCAAGAATATTATTGAGGGGCTACTGTTTCTCTTCATAGTTAATCGATCAGTGGCAATTCAGTTGCTGAAGCGGTCTTTGGAGGTTCATAGTGTAACTGCGAGAAACCACTGATGGTTTCTGACAGAGGACTCAAAGAGACTTCTGTGTGATTTCCAGAGGAGCTGAAGAGTCTCAAGGAATTTTCCAGTGGAATGAAGATTGTTCGTAGAGGCAATTGATAGATGGATGACTGTTGAAGCCTATAACTGCAAGAAAGAGGATGAGCTCGACTGTGACAGAGAAGACAAAGAGTCTCGACTATTGGAGAGGCTAAGGAATCTAAACATAACACCCAGTGATGATGGACACATGGGTTTAACAGCCAGAGAAGCTGAAGAGTTGCAATGATGATCAAGCAAAGAACTCGACATGAAGAGCATGTAGAAACATTATGCACAGGGGATGCACAAGGTGCACAAAGACTATAAGAAGGCAGAAGAAAGAAGAGATGGGTGTTGTTGTTGAGAGGGATTCAAGAGTGTATAAGGAGGAGTGTGCAACAACTGAAATACAAAGAAGAGGAATGGTGCATTGAACGGACATGGTTCATAGAGCATAAAAGGTAGAAGCACAGAAAGTGCAAGGCATGTGTGTAGCAAGACAGTGAGATACTAAAGGAAGGCTGAGGTACTCTTGTAGAGAAAAATAGAAGATTAGAAATCACAAGAAGATGCAGACAGAGAGACACTGATACAGGAGAGCAGAGCAGCATAACAAAATAGTGATAAGCCTGGTAAGCCAATGATAAATATTGTATCACTGTGATAAATTTATATATAGAAAACTTTATATTTTAGGGTGGTAGGGAGGTGCTAGGGAGGACTGTTGTCCTCAGAGGTTCAAGTGGGTACTTGAAGATAGGGAGTTGTAGCTTCCATCTAGTTTCATCCAAAGAAACCAAGGTGGCAATGTGGTGCAAGGGAGAACGATTGTTCTCTGTTATACAAGTCAGTGCCTATGTGACTGGAAGTTGGTGCTTCCATCTAGTTGGTGCTGGAACACTTAGGGACTTGTTGCCTCCTTCTAGTGGGTGCTAGAGAAACCAGGGAGTTGGTGCTTCCTTTTAGTGGGTGCTAGAGAAACACAGGGAGTTGGTGCTCTCAGCAAGTTGCAGCTTTCAAAACAGAGGTTGTATCCTCACAATGAGTTGGAGCTCATATGTATGATAATGTATAGAATGTAAAGATTAATTATCATACCAAGAAGAAGAGGTTTTTACCCTTTATGGGTTTCCTCAGGAAATATCTGTCTCTGTATATTTCATATGTTTGAATGATGATGAATGTTCTATTGCTTACTTCCCTGCATTATTGTGATTGTCATTCAGTGCTCTGCAAAGAGTTTAAAATAAGCATAATTGTTTAAGCTCGGTAACAACTAATTCACCCCCCCCCCTCTCAGTTGTGCAACAATTGGTATCAGAGTCGGCCCCTTTTATCTAAGGGTAGATCTTAGAGCTTAAACATGTCAATCCATGAAGGAAATTCAGCCAATAAGGCCCCTCTATTCAATGGAACAAACTTTACCTTCTAGAAAGTTAGAATGAGAACCTACATAATGGATTTAGGTGCAGATGTTTGGGATGTGGTAGATATTGGTTATGTAAAGCTAGTTGTACTAGCTAATAAGGATGACAAGATAGAATTTAGCTTCAACACTAAGGCTATGAATGCTATCTTGAGTGGGCTTGCAGAAGCAGAATTCGTAAAAGTCATGCACCTAGGAACTACCAAACAAATGTGGGACAAACTCATTAGTAGTTATGAAGGTAATGAGAAGGTAAAGAATGCCAAGCTTCAAACCTACAGAGTACAGTTTGAACAGCTAAAAATGAAAGAAGACGAAACTGTTGGAAAATACTTTCTGAGAGTTGAAGAACTGGTAAATGCAATGAAAGCACTTGGTGAAAAAATTGAGGAACCTTCTTTAGTTCAAAATTTTTTGAGATCTCTACCAGATAGGTTCAACCTGAAGGTCTCTACTGTAGAAGAACTTAATGATCTAAAAACCTTGAAGTTTGATCAACTTCTAGGAATATTGACTGCATATGAAATGAGAATAGTTAAAGATAAACCCACCTCCAGAGAAGCATCATTTAAGGCAGACAAGAATGAGGATTCTAAGCCTGATGAAATTGAAGAAAAATTTGTGAAGAGACTGAAGAAGGGATCAAGCAAATACAAAGGTAAACTGACTTTCAAATGTTTCAACTATGGCAATATAGGTCATTTTGCAAATAAATGTCCTCACAAAAGAAATGATCAGACATGTGATGATGAGGAGAAACACAAATACATAAATTTCTTTAAAGAGAATAATTTTAAGAAGAAAAGTCTTTGTGTAAACAATGATGATGATCCTTCAGATGATGAAGACAATGAATCCTCTATTGAAGATAAACTAAATGACTTCATACTTATGGACAAAGAGGACTATGATAATAAAAGCACAGGAAGTGAGGCTAATGAAGAAGAAGTTGTGGTTGATATGGAAGGAGAACTGATCAGTGCACTGGAAGAGATTGATAGACTCAAAATTAAGAATAGAAAGAAAAAACAATTGCTGATACAGTTCGAGAAAGACAGTAAACAACCTGATGAAGACTTTGCCCTGCTAAAAGTGGAATTAGAAGAGGCAAAGAAAATTGAGGACATTCTAAAACAACAGTTATCAGAAAATAAGGAAAGATGTAAGCTATGGAAGAAGAAGTAGTGAAAACTAGAAAAGAGTTGGAGAGGTTTCAAGCCTTGTATCATCAAAATCTGTCAAGTATCAAAGCCTCAGAAGGATTAGCCACCATTCTGAATCAACAAAGGAATCCAAAGCTGAAAACTGGTTTGGGTTATGAATAGGGATCAAGTAGTGGTCAACCAAGAAACAAAGAACCTATCAAGTTTGTCAAATCCTCAAACATGGACAACAGTCACTCTGTAGAAACAAAGAAAGAAAATCAGCCACCAAGAATGAATGAAAGAAAAAGTACCAGAACCGAATCTGTAGATCAGACAAATTATCAGTATGAAAGAAATTGACCTCCTCAAAGACGACAAAATTTTCCGAGGTACCAACATTTTTTCTATGGGTATTGTTTCTTTTGTTCTAACTTTGGTCATAAAGATGTAAACTATTCTTTAAAATTAAATTATGAGCAATCAAGACATTCAAGGTATAGATATCTGGCACAACAAAGAATGAGACAGCCAAGTAACAAACCACCCCAAATTGCAAATCACTTGATGGATGGGAAAAGGACACAAGTTAAGCATAAAAATCGTTATGATCCTTTATTCGATGAACCGGAATGTTACATCTATCATAACTATGGACATAAATCTCTTGATTGTCGCTTAAGGAACTATGAACCAGATTTGAATTCCCCTGCTGAAAATATCAAGGTTTGGAAGAAGAAAGAAAGTGACAAGTGTGGATTAGTGTTGTCATCTCAAATACAAACGAACCCTTGGTAAATAGGCAGTGGATGCTCCAAACATATGACGGGAGATAAAGGTAAGATTCTATCTCTAAGTGAAAGCAAATCAAGAAACGTAACCTTTGGAAATGATGCTCCAAGTAAAATAAAGGGTAAAGGGATGGTGAGTTTAAGTAATGGAAAAGGAAAATCCCAAGATGTTTTTCTTGTAGATGGGATGAAACATAATCTGCTCAGTGTAAGTCAAATGTGTGATAGAGGATGTGAAGTGATGTTCATGTCCAAGGAATGCAAGACAAAGTCTGTAAACTCAGGACAAGTGGTGGCCCAAGGCATAAGGACATAAAATAATGTATATGTATTGAAAGAATATAGAGAAGAGTGTCATCTAAGCAAACATGATGAAATCTAGTTATGGCATAGGAGACTTGGACATCTAAACTTTGACCACTTAATCAAGATCAAAAATCTTGAGGCAGTAAAATATCTTCCAGGAATATCAAAGCCCCAAGATTCTATGTGTAAACCCTGCCAAGTAGGAAAACTAACTAGGACACAGTTTAAGTCCAAGAGCTCTACTTCAACAAAGAAACCACTCCAACTAGTTCATATGGATTTATGTGGACCATCAAGATAGGAAGGCATAGGGAAAGAAAACTACTTCATGCTAATTATTGATGATTACTCCAGAATTACTTGGGTTACTTTTCTCAAGGAAAAAGCTAAAGCATTTGAGAAGTTTAAAAAATTCAAGGCTTTAATTGAGAATCATACAAGCAAGAGGTTAAAGGAAGTAAGATCATACAGAGGAGGAGAATTTATGTCAAGTGATTTCAAGGAATTCTGTGATAAGCATGTGATCAAGAGAGAATACACAATCCCAAGAACTCCACAACAAAATGGAGTAGTTGAGAGACAAAACAAAATAGTGCAGCAAATGGCCAGGTCAATGATGAATGAGAAGAACATTGGTCAAACCTACTGGGTAGAAGCAATACACACAACAGTCCATGTTCTTAACAAAGCCCACCTCAGACCACAAAGTGACAAGACACCTTATGAATTGTGGTATGGGAGACTTGCTTCAATCAAACACTTCAAAGTCTTTGGGAGTAAATGTTACATAAAGAATAATGATGAGAACCTTGGAAAATATGTTGACAGGGCTGATGAAGGTATCTTCTTAGGGTATTCTACAAATAGTAAAGGATACATATGCTATAATAAGAGGCTTCATAAAATGGTTGAATGTATTGACGTAAAAGTTGATGAAGGAATCCCAGCAAGAGAGGTGTACAAAAATAAGTCTTCTACATAGGACATAGCTGAAGTTGAAGATGAACAGGTCCAAGAATTAGAAAATGAAGACTCTGAATCATATGAAGACATAGATACTCAGACAGACTCAAATCAACAGACAACTTCAAGCTCCTCCTCCAGAATCACTCAAAAGAATCATCCTACAAGTCAGATAATTGGTGAAAAAGACAAAGGTGTACAAACCAGGAGAAAGATAATAAAAAACACCAAACAATCACATATATCTTTCATATCCATGTTGGAACCCAAGAATTTTAATGAAACTAGCAAAGATGACCATTGGGTTAAAGCAATGAATGATGAACCTGATCAGATTGAGAAAAACAATACGTGGGAAATGGTTCATAGACATGAAGGTAAAAATATCATTGGTTCCAAATGGATCTTTAAGAATAAGTTGAATGAGCAGGGGCAAGTTGTCAGGAACAAAGCAAGATTGGTCTGTAAAGGCTATGCTCAAATAGAAGGACTGGATTTTGATGAAACATTTGCGCCCATAGAAAGATTAGAATCTATCATAATATTTCTTGCCTATGCTTGTCATAAAAGGTTTAAAGTCTATCAAATGGATGTCAAGTCAGCTTTTCTAAATGGAGATTTAAATGAAGAAGTCTATATGGAAGAACCAGAGGGTTTCGAACTGTCTGATAACCCTGACTTAGTATGCAAGATGAAGAAAGATTTATATGGGTTAAAACAAGCCCCTTATGCCTGGTATCATAGACTAGATACATATCTCAAAGACAAAGGGTTCAAGAGAGGAACAATTGACAACAATCTATATATCAAAATAGAGGATAATGATTTGCTCATCGTGTTGGTCTATGTAGATGACATCATCTTCATATGTAATAAGGATTCATTGGTACAATAGTTTTCTTCTTCCATGGAGTCTGAGTTTGAAATGTCTATGATAGGTGAACTGTCATTTTTTCTTGGTCTGCAAATTACTTAGAGGTCTGAAGGGATGTTCATTTCTCAAGAAAAATATCTAAGAGAAATGTTTAAAAGGTTTCAAATGGAAGATTCTAAACCTGTGGGCACACCTATGGTTACTGGATGCAAATTAAGCAATGATGATGACTCACCTGATGTTGATCAAAGTTCATATAGGTCAGTGATAGGTAGTCTGTTGTACATCACAACATCTCGTCCAGAAATAATGCATGTTGTTGGGATGGTAGGAAGATATGAGTCTGCACCAAAACAAAGTCATTTGCTAGCTGTCAAAAGGATATTCGGATATTTGAAAGAAATAATGAACTATGTCCTATGGTATCCTAAGAATAAGAATTTTAAATTATCAATCTACTTAGATGATGATTGGGCTAACTGCGTGGATGAAAGGAAAAGCACGAGTGGAGGTGCGTTCTTCTTAGGAGATTCTCTAGTAGTTGAGTAAAAATCAAGGTTCCATTTCTTTATCAACTATAGAGGCATAGTACATTGTTGTTGCTACCTATTTCACTCAGGTATTATGAATGATTCAGACACTTGCAGACTTGGAGGTAAAATACGATGCATCGATCCCAATTCATTGTGATAACACTAGTGCCATCAGTGTGTCCAAGAATCCTGCATTCCAGTCCAAGACCAAGCATATTCCCATAAAATACCATTTTCTAAGAGAGCAGGTCACCAATCAAATTGTTCAGGTCCATTACATTCCAACCACAGAACAAATTCCAGACATCTTTACTAAACCCCTAGCCAAGACACCATTTGAATATCTCCGACAGAAGCTGGGTGTCATCCCGTCTCACACATAAGAGAGACCATCCTGTTAGGGGGAGTTTTGTATTGATTGAATATATGATACCTCCTAAAAATACTGCAATAGCTCAGGGGGAGCATGTTTTCTTTGACATTGATGTCAAAGGGGCAGAAAAGGAGTGGTCTGGATTGGATGCTATAGTTGGAGGTCCAAACAGATTTGTGCAGTCGTTCAGGGTTTCCATCAATGCCAAAGGGGGAGATTATTGGCATGTTTATAGGTAGGTGTGCCTGTCATTGATGGCAATATCAGAGTATACAATGATGGAAAAACAGGGACAACGTAAGCTTAGGAGGATTAGCGCAGAGTCGCACACAGTGCATAGGTTTGCACCAAGGACGAGGTTAACTCATTGCCAAAGCTCAAGAGAGATAGCATACTTGGGATCTTAGACGGATCAAAGGTTGAGGCCTTTGACACTTAGAAATTATTCCAAGTTAGGAGGATGTGTAAGCCCGGGAGGAGAAGCGACAGTGATATTTGAATTCCATTGAGAAATCCCAATGAACGTTAGATCTGAGCCCAAGGTCTGACCGGCGTTGGATCCAGGAGAACCTGCACATTCTTTAAAGAGAAAGGTGAAGTGGGGTTACAAAATCCCGAAGGCAGGAGGATAGTTTCGAATACTGGGAGTTGGAAGAGTCGAGACTCTTCATCATCAGGAGTCCTGAAATCGTGAAATGCGAAACACTGAAATACCAAAAGCAGGAGGACAGTTTTGGATACCAGGAGTTGGAAGAGTTGAGACTCTTCATCATCAGGAGTCCCAGAATCATGAAATGCAAAACCTTGAAAACCCAAAATAGGCACATCAACTAGAGGTTTGGATACCGGGAGTTGGAGGAGTCAAGAGTTGAGACTCTTCAACACAGGATTCCCAAAGTGCCGAAATACGAAACGCCAAAAATCCCAAAACAGGCACATCAGCCGGAGTTTCCGATACCGGGAGTTGGAGGAGTCAAGAGTCGAGACTCTTCATCACATGAGTCCTGAAGTCATGAAATGAGAAACACCAAAACACCTTTTTGTGTAGATTTCAGATACCAAGAGATGGAGTGTCAAAACACTTCATCACAAGGAATGTCGGAATGCCCAAATGCTGAAATGCAAAAAACACCTTTTGGCGTTGGTTTCGGATATCAGGAGTTGGAGTGTCGAAACACTTTACAACAGGAATGTTGAAATGACGAAACGTAGAAATGCGTTTTTGAATAAGGCTATGTTCACCGCCGGTGGTCACATCATCGAAGAGTTGTAGAGAAAAGTTCAAAGAGACAAGCTCCATTTTGGAGTTTGGTACATGGAGAGTCGAGACGACTCATAACAGAATCCCCGAAATGCGAAATGTGAAATACATGTTCAGAATTGACCCTTGGTCATAACCCATGGTCACATCGATGAAGGCTCAAGGGAGGAGGTAGCATTAATCTAATCTCCATTTCAGAGATCGTGACTTGGAGAGTCAAGATGCCTCACCATAGGGATGCCGAAAAGCCGAATGCCGGAATGCCGAAACGCCGAAACACCGAATTGAGAAATGGAGAAATAAACATGAGACCCATCATTTATTATCCAATGGTGTAGGTTATTCAGGAATATGATCGAAGGGATACTATTTCTCTTCATAGTTAATCGATCAGTGGCGATTCAGTTGCTAAAGCGGTCTTTGGAGGTTCACAGTGTATCTGCTATAAACCACTGATGGTTTCTGCCAAAAGACTCGAAGAGACTTCTGTGTGATTTCCAAAGGAGCTAAAGAGTCTTAAGGAATCTGCTAGTGGAATGAAGACTATTTGTAGAGGAAATTGACAGATGGATGAGAGTTGAAGCTTGTAACTGCAAAAAAGAGGATAAGCTTGACTGTGACATAGAAGACAAAGAGTCTTGACTGTTGTAGAGGCTAAGGAATCTCATCATAACACCCAGTGATGATGGACACATGGGTTTAATATCCAGAGAAGATGAAGAGTTGCAATGATGATCAGGTAGAGCACTCAACATGAAGATCATGCATTGCGCACAGGGGATGCACAAGGTGCACAAAGACTATAAGAAGGCAGAAGAAAGAAGAGATGGGTGCTATTGTTGAGAGGGATTAAGGAGTGTAGAAGGAGGAGTGTGTAGTAGCTGAAATACAGAGAAGAGGAATGGTGCATTGAATGGACATGACACACAGAGCATAAAATGAAAAAGCACAGAAAGTGCAAGGCACGTGTGCAGCAAAATAGTGAGACACTAAAGGAAGGCTAAGGTTCTCTTGTAGAGAAAAACAAAAGATCAGAAATCGCAAGAAGATGCAGACAGAGAGACACTGATACAGGAGAGTAGAGAAGCATAGCAGAACAATGATAAGCCTGGTAAGCCAATGATAAATATTGTATCACTGTGATAAATTTATATATAGCAAAATTTATATTTCAAGGTGGTAGGGAGGTGCTAGGGAGGACTATTTTCCTCAAAGGTTCAAGTGGGTTCTTGAACCCAGGGAGTTATAGCTTCCATCTGGTTGCAGCCAGAGAAACTAGGGTGGAAAGGTGGTGCAAGGGAGAACTGTTGTTCTCTGTTATATAGGTCGGTGCCTGTGTGACTGGAAGTTGGTGCTTCCATCCAGTTGGTGTTGGAACACTTAGGGAGTTGGTGCTTCCTTCTAGTGGGTGCTAGAGAAACCAGGGAGTTGGTGCTTCCTTCTAGTGGCTGCTAGAGAAACACAGGGAGTTGGTGTTAGAGAAAACAAAGAGTTGGTGCTTTCAGCAAGATGCAACTTGCAAAATAGAGGTTGTAGCTTCACAATGAGTTAGAGCTCATATGTATGATAATGTACAAAATGCAAAGATTAATTATCGTACCAAGAAGAAGAGGTTTTTACCCTTTATGGGTTTCCTCAGTAAATATCTGTCTCTGTATATTTCATATGTGTGAATGATGATGAATGTTCTATTGCTTACTTCCCTACATTATTGTGATTGTCATTCAGTGCTCTGCAAAGAGTTTAAAATAAGCATAATTGTTTAATCTTGGTAAGAACTAATTCACCCCCCCCCTCTCAGTTGTGAAACAAGAAATCCTTGTCACTCCTCTCTCCCCTGAAGTTGTACCTTGGCCTAGACCTAGGACCTTAGAATATTTTCCCACTCTAGGTTTTATTGCCCCTCCTCATGTTAGAGTTACTGATTTTGCAGAAAGGAAAACCTCTTTTCCTTCAATCCCTTTAGCCTTTTCTCCAAATCCTCTATTGTTTCCCTTTCCTCTCAGAAGCTCAGTTTCATTCTACGTTGTTCGAACCCATTCCCCTCCTAGTTCTCCTCCACCTATCATCCCTATGGCAGGTGCCAATCCTCCTAGAAACATAATGGATGCCATAGTGGCTGCAATATATTCCCCTCTAGTCCTACCTCAGTGAATGAATTCTCTCCCTGCTAGAGATTATCTGAAGTGAATGCCCAAGTTCACAGGAGAAGAAGACATAACTGTTGAGTAGCACCTTGATGCCTTCTACAGTTATGCAGAGAATATGAACATTGAAAATGAAGATGTCTGGATGAGAGTCGTTTTCCAGAGCCTTGATGGTGAGGTTAGGAAATGGTTTATAGGATTAACCCCTAGATCTATTAATGGGATTGAAGCCTTAGATGATGTCTTCCTTAGGAAATGGGGGGATGAAAAATAATTTATGTATTATATCACATAGTTTGGGTCCCTGAAGAGAAAAGAGGGAGAGTCTGTCTCTAACTTCTCCAAAAGATTCAATAAAATGTACAACAAGATCCTTGCTGAGATAAAACCCATAGAAGCCTCTGCCAAAATCACTTATTCTAGTGCTTTTGAGCCTGACTTTTGCCTCCTGCTAAGAGAGAGAAGAGCTACTTCCTTTGGTCATATGCAATATGTAGCCCTGGAAGTGGAGTCTAACGTATTGGTAGCTAACCGACTCAGGAATAAGGCTGATAGAAACATACGAGGGGAAGATCTGAAGACACGACCTCTGGTCCCTCCGCTTCCCCCCCTCAAATGGATGAAGTAACCAAGTTACTAAAATCACTTTCAACTAGAATGGAAAGATTGGAAGTAGAGGGGAATCCAACATACATAAATCCTCAAAATGTTGATAACAGAGGCAACTTTAGGAGGCCGAATAATAATTCTCCTCAGATTATGACAAGGGAACAAAGGGATAGAGATAGAAATGATCATAAGATCCAAACCCCCCTCCAAAACAACCTTGTCATTAATGAGGAAATGAAGGAAGAAGAGCTTGATCCCGAATCTCCATTTCCCCATTTGACTCAATCTTCATACGAGGAATCCCTCATGAACAGTCAAATAAATGAGCTAAGTAAGGGTGAGAAGGAAAATGGTGGTCCCAACAAATACAACCTCTGGTCTAAGAAGAAAGAAGGGAAGTCTGACATCCATGATCAACGCTCCAAAGCAGAGAAGCCTACTAAAGATGCAAAAAACAACAACAAATAAAAGAAATCTCAAAATCCCCCACTAATTGCCAAAGACCCTGTCCTAGAGGTGAGATAAATTCTAAAGACCCCTTCCTCCTTTAGATTTGAGCATGTGTTACCCATGATTTTGGTCATCATGATGATGTATTGATGATGGTGTACTTAGGATCTTCATTAGAACTTTCTCCTAAGAAAAGTTACGTTCATTTCTTTCCAGAAATCTCATTTTTGAGGAAGGTTCGCAGACTGCTAATACATTTGCCTACGAGAATGCATGATTCTCGTAGGCTGCCTTAAGCCAGGGTGCGATAAGTTCGCACTGTGTGTAACTACTAGGGTGCGAACACTTTCTAAAGAATGGAAAAAGATGAATTCTCAAAGCTTCTAGAAGGGAATCTTCTAGAAGGATGAGATGTCATTCGAATGGTTATCAAAGTACTGGATTTCCTGATATTTTGGGATCATTCTTATCCAAGTAACTAATTCATTCTCTCCTATATATTGAGGGGATTCTCATGGAAAAGGTTGGAAGCAAAAAATAAAGAGATTCATTGGAGAATTAGTGAAAGATTGTGTGAAGGACTGAAGCTACAGTAGCTAGGAAACTCTAGCAAGTTCATCAAAGGTGGTCGATCTTCTTCATGCAAGTGAGCAAGTGTGTGTTTCAAAGTCAAGGGCCATCGAAAGGAAGTTTGCAACATCAAGGCTCAGGTTGTAATCTTTACTTTCCATCAATATGATACAGTAATGTGTCCCTTTCCCATAAAGATAATTCCACTTTATTGTATAACTCCTTGATCATATACATAGATTAATTGTTGAATAGATTGTGCTTTCTTCACTTCAATTCGGTTGGTTTGTATTTTTTTGATATTAACTATACGAGAGCACTGGAGAGAAGTAGGAGCAACAAAGACTAAAGGAAGCGATTATAAGGTATGTTATTTAATTGTACCTCCTAGTACATTCAATAGTTAAAATCTAGGGAAAGAGTATCATTCTGTCTTGCTTTGTTCTAGATCCAGGTGGATCTAGGGAGATCAGTTTGTGTCCACACTTACGGATTTATCCAATAATAGCATGAAATTCACAATATCAGAATCCTTGTCCCCCTTTCAGAGCTAGTCAAGCATGAAGACTTCAAAAGGTCCCTCTTTAAGATGTTGCAGTCCGAGCCATCTTGCCATTCCATGAACTCAGTGAATCTCCAAGATGAAAATACAATAGTCATATTAGGTCCTATGGTAGAATATAGAGATGATTCATCCCCTCCTTTCTAAACATCACTGAACATACATGATAAGGTTCTTCATAACTATCTGATGGAATCTAGGGCATATCATAATCTCATGCCCAAAATTGTCATGGAGGAGCTCGAATTATAAATCATTACATCCTATCATGATTTGTATTCTTTTGATTTAAGGAGAGTGCAGTGTCTTGGGGTCATCAAAGATATGGTGGTGAATTTTTTCCAGCTTCCCATGAAAAGTGTGGCCATGGATATTGTGGTAGATGATGTTCCTCCCAATTTTGGCATGTTATTATCAATGTCTTGGATAAAAAGGCTTGGGGGAACATTGCAAATGGACCTCAGATATGCTACAATTCCAGTGTTCAGAGGGGAGCATAAAAGACTATACAGAGAAGCTTAGTTGGCCTACATTATCAGTGATGAAGCAGACCCCACCAATCATCCTCTCTTTTCCCTTGATATTGATTTGGGATCTAGATTATTTCAGCTCACCGATGCCCCTAAACCTCCTTTTGAGGTCAGAAAGTCCGTTACTCTCTATGAAGATTTTCCTCCAATTACCTTTGTGTGGAAAATATTTTTCAACTGAGCCTCTTATAGAGAAGGTGTTGGTGTTGGAGTAGTCTTTGTTTCCCCTTCTTAGGAAACCATATCTCCATCATACAAATTAGAGTTTGAAATTACCAATAATGTGGTAGAATATGAAGCCCTTGTTTTAGGTTTGAGGGTTGTAAAAGACATGAGGATGGAAGAGATATCAGTGTTTGGGGATGCTAAGTTGATTGTCCAACATATCATAAATGCTTATTAGGCCAATCACCCTCAACTCAGAAGTTACAGAAATGAAGTGTGGGATCTGGTTGACAACTTTTTCTTGGCTTTTAAAATTTCATTTGTTCCCAGAGAAGAAAATGTCATGGACGACTCTCTGGTTTACTTAGCAAGCCATTTCAGAGCCCCTCTACAACCTAAGCTCAGGTATGATGTAGAATTAAAATATAGACCCTCCATACTTGATAACGTCAAGCATTGGAAAGTGTTTGAGGACGATCTTGAAATCAAAATATTTCTGGAGACTGTTGATGAGTTTTGAACATTACATATTGATAAAGATCCATATTCTGACATAGATCCCCATGTTGATGTTTTTCGGAACAAAATTTTTGATCATCATATTGTCCAACTACCCAACAATCATATCCCAAAGGGACTAGTTCCTTTAGAGAGATTATTCAATGGGAATGATGTGGCAGTAAAAGGTAAGTTTTCAAATGAGGATGTTGATGTGGCTGAGTGTAATATTGGCACAAAGAAGAATCTGAAGTTTGTGAAGCTGTCTAGTAGCCTGTCAAGGGAGCAGAGGACTGAGTATGCTGAGTTATTAAGAGAATTTGCTGATATGTTTGCCTAGACCTATGAGTACCTCAGAACATATGACATAAATTTCATTGAGAATAAGATCCCATTGAAAGAGGAGGCCAAACCTTATAGGAAGAAATTAAGAGAGATAAATCCTATGTTGCTTCCTATTGAGGAAAAAGAGGTAAAGAAGATGTTGGATGCCCAAATAATTGTCCCTTTGAGATATTCTGAATGGGTATCCAACCTGGTCCCAGTGAGGAAAAAAATGGAGAAATCAAACTGTGTGTCAATTTCAAGAACCTCAACAAAATCTCCAAGAAGGACAATTACCCTTTGCCAAATATGGAACACATATTACAGAGGGTAACAGGTGCATCCAGAATTTCCATTATTGATGGCTTTTCTGGCTACAGTCAGATCTTTGTTTTGCCTGAAGACAAAGAAAAGACAACCTTCACCACTCCTTGGGGCACATTCATGTATGCCAAAATTCCCTTTATATTGATGAACACAGGATCAACCTTTCAGCGAGCCATGGACATCGCCTTCATTGGAGAAAGGGATAGATTTGTTGTCATCTATCTGGATGACATAACTGTTTTTTCCAGATCTGATAAAGAACATTGTTGCCATCTAAAAAAGGTCTTTGTGAAATGAATAAGCTTCAGTCTCTGCCTAAACCCCAAGAAATCATTGTTTTCCATGTAGGAAGGGAAATTACTAGGGCACATAGTATCAGTTGAGGGAGTCAGGATCAATCCCAACAGGGTGGAAGCAATCCAAACCTTGTCACTTCCTAGATCCAGGAAGGAAGTTCAGTCTTTCTTGGGTAAAATTAATTTCTTGGGAAGGTTTGTTTCAAATTTGGTTGAATTAGTGAAGCATATCACAACCATTCTCATGAAGGGGAACGAAGTAAAATGGATTGTTGAGTCTAGAGAATCCTTCAACCAAATCAAGAAGGCACTGACTGAAGCACCTATGGTAATCAGTCCCGATTATTCCAAGGATTTTTTTATTTTTTCCTTTGCTTCTTTTGATACAGTGGCAGTTGTTTTATTGCAGAGGAATGTTGAAGCGCTTGAACAACTTATTTCMTTTTTCAGCAGGACATCGAGGAATGCAGAGATCATATATGACATCATGGAGAAGCAAGCCTATGCCTTRGTGAAAGCTCTCAAATATTTCAAAGTCTATGTTCTGCATTCAAAAATCATCGCATATGTTCCTTCAGCTTCTGTGAAGGACATTCTCATTCAGCCTGACATAGACAGGAGAAGAAGAAAGTGGATTTCCAAAATCCTTGAATTTGACCTAGAAATAAAACCCACCAAACTAGTCAAGGGAAAAATTTTAGCCAAGTTGTTGGCTGAATCTAATTGTAAATATCTAGGGGTTAACTTCATCAACACTTGCTTGGAAAATCAACAAGTTGAAGCGTCTGATAAAAGTCCTTAGGAACACTTTCCATTGGCAGAATGCAACTAGTATAAATACATTATATATTTTTTGCAGGAGATGCGKCCCCATGATGGTATGGGAATAAGTAAGGCAAGAGATTTAAAGCTCAAAGAAATTAGATATTTCCTTATTGACCAGGTTCTGTATTGGAAGGGCCCTCTAGGAGTGCTTCTGATATGTCCATACCCACAGGAGGCCTAAAGGATTATGTTTGATTTTCATAGTAGCCTGTGTGGGGGACATCATTTCTGGAAAACCATAGCCTACAAAATTCTTAGGGCTGTGTACTACTGGCCCACTCTATTCACTGATGTCTGTACAGAAGTCAAGGCTTGTATCAAATTCCAGAAATTCTCTGGGAAGCAACAACTCAAGTCCCTACCACTTAAGCCTGTAGTAGTGTCAGCTCCCTTTCAACAGTGGGGCCTAGATTTTATTGGGGATATTCACCCTCCTTCAAGTGGTCAAAACATGTGGATCTTAACCACAACATATTATTTTACCAAGTGGATAGAGGCTATCCCCACATGGAGCACTTCTCATAAGGTGATCATTAGTTTTCTGGAGGATATTATAGTAAGGTTTGGTTGCCTAACCAGAATCGTCATAGACAATGTTGCATCCTTCAAAGATGAACCATTGATCAGGTTTTGTGAGAAATTTGGAAATGCACTGATTCAATCTACCCCCTATTATCCCCAAGGAAATGGATTATCGAAATCCTCTAACAAAAACCTGGTAAAGATCATCAAAATATTGCTAGAGGATAACAAGAAAGCATGGGATTCAAAGCTCAAATTCTCTCTATGGGTTGATAGAGTGACAACAAAGCGGTTACCCATGATTTTGGTCGTTATGATGATGTATTGATGATGGTGTACTCAGGCTCTTCATTAGAACTTTCTCCTGAGAAAAGTTACCTTCATTTCTTTCCAGAAATCACATTTTTGAGGAAGGTTCGCGGGCTGCTAATACATTTGCTTGTGAGAATGCATGATTCTCGCAGGCTGCCTTAAGCCAGGGTGTGAGAAGTTCACACTGTGTGTAACTACTAGGGTGCGAACACTTTCTAAAAAAGGGAAAAAGATGAATTCTCGAAGCTTCTAGAAGGGAATCTTCTAGAAGGATGAGATGGCATTCGAATGGTTATCAAAGTGTTGGATTTCATGATATTTTGGGATCATTCCTATCCAAGTAACTAATTCATTCTCTCCTATATATTGAGGGTCCATTCTCATGGAAAAGGTTGGAAGCAAAAAACCAAGAGATTCATTGGAGAATTAGTGAAAGATTGTGTGAAGGACTGAAGCTACAACAACTAGGAAACTCTAGCAAGTTCATCAAAGGTGGTTGATCTTCTTCATGCAAGTGAGCAAGTGTGTGTGTCAAAGTCAAGGGACATCGAAAGGAAGTTTGCAACATCAAGGATCAGGTTGTAATCTTTACTTTCCATCAATATGATACAGTAATGTGTCCCTTTCCCATAAAGTTAATTCCACTTTATTGTATAACTCCTTGATCATATACATAGATTAATTGTTGAATAGATTGTGCTTTCTTCACTTCGATTCGGTTGGTTTGTATTGTTTTGATCTTAACTGTACGAGAGCACTGGAGTGAAGTAGGAGCAACAAAGACTAAATGAAGTGATTATAAGGTATTTTCTTTAATTGTACCTCCTAGTACATTCAATAGTTAAAATCTAGGGAAAGAGTATCATTCTGTCTTGCTTTGTTCTAGATCTAGGTGGATCTAGGGAGATCAGTTTGTGTCCGCACTTACGAATTTATCCAATAACAAAATTGGCGACTCCATTGGGGAGCAATCCCATTTTTTTTGTGGTTTTTTGTGTTTTTCTGTGGCCATTTGCTGTGGTTTCATTTTTCTCCTGTCCTATCAGTCTTTGAGTCTTCAGGATATCCTGATAGACCTTTTGAGTCCAGAAGATTTTTTGAATTTTACTTCATTTTTCAAATTTTTGGATATGTTCAGGAATTCTCGCACTACACTTCATTGCATCTTGCGAGAATTGGTCAGGTTCGCACCCTGATCATAGGGTTCAGTGCGATGTTCTCGCACCTTTCTCAAAGGTTACCTGCGAGAATCAGTGATTCTCGCACTGTCATATTGCTTGCCTGTGAACATTCTTTTTCAAAATTTTGAATTTGAGTTTTGGTCTTTCTGATTGCCCAGATTAGTTGGAATACCTCTTATGGGTTTCTTGGACCTCTGATTGATATCTTTCTTGCTTTAGTTTGCATGCGTGAATAGTTTTAGAGTTTCAAGGTTTTTCTTGTCCTTTGTGTCTTGACTTTCATTTCTTGACTCTTCTTGGAAAAACCATTCTCTCTGATTTCAGATTCTTAGTGTGTTTGATTAGTTGAGAACCAGTGATTGGTTGAAATTTGAGTACTTGGTTTTTCTCATTTGCTTATTGGTTTGAAAGAAAATTTTCGTTTGCATTGAGAAGACTATTTGGTTTTCTCTTTATTTTTGCTTTCATTGAAAGAGTAGATTGGGTTGTTTGCTTGTTCGTTGATTTGATTTTTTGTACTCTTGCTATCATAGTTTGAGTCCTTTTTGAAAAGTGAACAAACAAGTTTTTCTTTCAAAAATTGTTTTTGTCTTTAGAAAACATTGAAAAATCAAATTTTGGAGATTGTTGAAGCATTTGAAAAAGACACAATAGAGAATTTTCATTTTGATAAATGATCGTTGGTGTTGGCATTTGAAAGGAAATTTTGCATATAGTTCATGGTTGATCTTGAAAATTTCTCTCTCTCCCATACATAGGATTCATTGAACGAAACGTGATACATTTCATTCTCATCCTTGAATTATTGGGTCAGAATCATACAACATAAGTTTCACTTCCGTTACCTTTGAGTAAACAACAACTCTTAAAAACATTGCGTAATCATAAAATTTATCTAGTAACTTTTTTCTAGGGATCTTTTACACCAACATTTAGCTAGGTTAGTGCTTTGGAGTAGGAAGAGAGATACACTCTCCAAAAGCTCAAAACACACAATAAAATCTTGAGTTAGGGAGTGTTAAATTCCATTTGAAACATATTGTCCTGGGAAGCCCTTCTGACACAAGGGTCAAGCACTAAGTCACATTGATGTTGGCAGAGTTACTCACCCTGCTTTGTTCACATCAGTGTAGAGATTGCACGTATTACGGGGGTCACTTGGAGGTATACCCACAATGATGAGTGGAAGCCTTTTGAGTTGATTTCGGGCTAGATACCCTGCCCTTGTGTGTGGATCGGACTGTCGACTGTTCCCCCAGGATTTACTGTTGTTGGTGGTGACCTTAGTGGCCTATCTCTTTAGGTTCTTACCCAAGGTGACTATGGAGGGGAAAGTCTTCACGGTACCTGGAATTGACGTTGACCAAACTCACTCGGGCTCCTTGTAGGGTATACCCATGATTATGTGTGGGAGCTTGCACCAGGGTGTAAGGTCGTTAAGCAGGTCATCAGCGTAACTTTTCCACCGTAGCCCCGCCCCTTCTCATCTCATTGTTGTGACGTTGGATTTCATCACCAACTAGTGGCTTCGAAATTAGAAGGTTTTGTTTGCTTGGTGTTTGCTTCCTATATTTTGTTTACTAGCGCGTGTTGTTTGTTTCTCAAAGTTGAACTTAAGAATTTCTTCGTAGAGCTTGTTACTCGTTCACAATAGCTCCCCCATGTCGTTCACGTAGAATGCAGGGTTTATCTCCAGAGCATCTGGACGTTTCACAACCCTTGCCTACAGCTACACCTGAGGGTACCCCTGAGGGCTCTCCTCATCAGAGTGAAGTCCTAGATGTTTCTACACCACCTCCACAGGTAGAACGCACTAACTCTTTAGAACCTTTCCGAATTACCAATACTCACGAGGACTTTCGAATTTGCCGTGGTGAACGACCCTTTGTACGATCAAATTCTTCCATAGATTTAGTTGTTACCTGTTCTGGATCACCCGTTGGGCCTCTTCCCGGTATAGAAGGACAAGATCCTTTTTGGTCTGCAGGTGATTTCTGCAGGGCCCTTTTTAGTCCTGATTCACCTCTGGTCTCTGAAATCAACCCTCCGGTGTTTTCTGAGACATAGACTATACCGGTGAATACCACTTATCAATTTACTCTCCCTGCTGAGATGGCCCATCTCGCAAAAACTACGAGTGTCCCAACCGGACTCACTACAACTGGTCTTCCTCCTATAAACACTCAGCAAACACCCAGTGTTATTCCAACACTACCCCCTGGATACCATGCGTTGAATGCTTTGTTGAATGCTTCTGTTCCAACACCTCCACAAACCCCATCTGGTACTCCCGGTGGTCCTTCTGGGCATCCTATTCCCGGTTTTATTCCGACACTCCCTCAATTTCCTTCTGGAAATCTTAATCCTAGTGGCACTATATCGTCTATTACACCTAATTTCCAGATTCCTGTTGGTGGTCTAGGTGGTACATTTCAACCTCCTCTTATCGGACACAATCCAATTACTACACAACCTACGATTGACACACAACTTCCGGTTGGAAATCCACCTACGATAGGGGGACCAACCCCACCTTTTGGACAAAATATAACTCCTGCTTTGGCCCAGTAATGGAATCAGATGCTACAAAATATTCCTCAAACGACTGGGGGGCAACATCCTGCCCCTACTATAGGCCAACCTTATCTAGGTATACCCAATCCTATTTGGGGTCAGGGTCAGAATGCTCAAACTCAGGTCCCTACTCAAACTCAAGGTTACAATCCTTGGAACTAGTATCCTCTTCAACCACCACCGAATCAGCCAGGGTCTTCCCACTATGGGCAGACTGCGTACGGTCCTACTGGTTTTCCACTAGGGCTTCCACCCCAAAGTCACCAGTACTCACAGGTGAATCGACAGTTACCTTTTCTTGCTACTTTGGATTTGCCAAATTTGTCTAGGATTCTAAACGATCCTATTCGTCACTCTCCCCAATGGCCTGCTATTCCAGCCAAGCTTCCATTGGACATTCCTAAATTCGATGGCAAAGTGGAAGAGGACCCGAACAATCACATTATGAATTTTCACTTATGGTGTTCATCCAACTCATTGATGGATGACTCTATTCGTTTACGTCTTTTTCAACGAACCCTTACTGGTTCTGCTGCGAAGTGGTATATTGAATTGCCACGAGGTTTCTTCTCTGATTTCAACACCCTAGCTATGGCTTTTCTTACACATTACCAGTTACCGATCCGTTATGATACCGAGACTGATATTTTGACTTCCTTCAAAYAAACTAAATGCACTCATATATCTGATCATATCCATGAGTGGCGAAGGAGACGACGTCTCATCAAACTTGAACTCCCTGATCATCTACTGGCCAAATGGTTTACAAAATCCTTTGTGAATGAAATTGGTAAAGACATTGCCATGGGTGGCATTGTCACGAAAGAGCAAGATATAAGTCGTGCTCAATATCTTGATCTCGTTTATTCACAAATGGGAAAACTTTATGATTTATTACCTGAGTTACCTCGTCCTGGTACTTCCAGCACTTCAACTACTCCAGCTGCCTCACATGCAGCTGATGGTGTGATTGGTACTGCCCAAGCCCAATCACATTTTGTTTCAAGCACCAATCCTAATTCTACTTCTTCTAATGTTCATAATGCTCCATCTCCTACCACTTCCGCCGATAAAACTTCTGAGGTGAACTTCGTTCAATCTACCCCGACCGGTAAAAATAAATTGAAAAAAGGGAGAGGAAAGAATAAGGAGAGAAAAAATAATAATCAAACAGAGCAGCCTAAAAATACCCCTGTTGAAGATCGAGATAAGCACAAACCCCACTACCCTTTCCTTATCTGTGGTGATGATCACTGAACGAAGGATTTTCCACGACGTGCCAAGGTTACCAAGTTCCTTTAGGGAACCCAAAAATCATCTACGTCGGCGGTCTTGTCCCAACCCTTCCCGTCTCAACAACAGGCTTAGTTGGTCATTCATGACCAACCATCTACTTCTACCACATCATATGTTTTGATGTGTACTGGTGATTCTAAGAAAAAAAACATCGCACTCACGACTAGAGCCAAAGATTATACTCCATATAAGGAGAAGGTTGACGATTTACCTCCTGTTTTGGTACAACCCTCTCCACCGACTCCACCTACAAATGGTCCTCTTCATCTTGAACAACCAAGCCTTGATATAGTCTTGCGACCCCCTAAGGGTGTCATTCAGAAATCGGCTTTCAATCCTCATGCTCGTGTGGCCCAGAACTACAGTGTTGTGGAATATCTAGCCCAGGCACCTTCAGTGATGTCAGCGCTTGAATTCCTTCAGTCTTGTCCTGTACAACGGAAGGCACTGTTGACAGCTATAGGTGGAATTGACCCCACAGATACGAATTTGATAGTCTTTCACTTGGATGATCACATTCCATGGTTACCCCCGCAACTCGCATTTCAGATACAAGTTGTTGTCTCTGACAAGAACATTTGCCGAACTGTTATCGATGAGGGTGCATCAACGTTTGTAATGTCTTTTGCTTGTTGGAAAGCCATTGGCTCTCCTCCCTTAAATGAATCGCAAAATACTCTAAAAGCCTTCAATGGCTCTGGTTTTAAGCCTTACGGTGTTCTTCCTTCGTTGCCTATCACACTAGAAGGTAAGATGGTCCAAGTTGAAGTGGAAGTCTTTGACGCTCCCCTCAATTATAATCTTTTACTTGGTCATAGCTGGATCGATTCCATGTGCGTTGTTGTATCAACACTTTTCCATGTAGTACGTTTTCCTCATCAAGGAAAGGTTGTTACCGTTGACCAACTTGCCTTCTTCAATTCTGATACCCGTAATGGTAACGTGTCATTTATTGCTAACACCCCGTCGGGTTATGAGAATGTCAGTGTCGGCCTGTTAAAAGACTCCTCGTTAATGGGTACTTTTCCCATTCCATCACCCAATGTTCCACGCCCGTCTGTTTCTTCTATCAATATGATCTACACCGTACCTCATGAACTTCCTGCGTCACATGACCCTTGGATAGTCCTTGACCCTGGAGATCACACTCGTTTTGACGATGTCATGCCATTAAGTCCAGTTGGGTCTGCTTATCAAGCCATTCAATCAACAACACCTTCTACCCCCTCTCTTGATGAGTTGTCTCCCAATCCTTTCCATGTTATCTTTCCCACTGACGAGATGATCATGTCCGTCATGGAGGACACCCCATGGGACGATGGACATCATCGTTCCATACTCTTTCTGGAACAACACACTCTTGAGAACTACCAACAGATTTCGGCTCCATCGACTGTTGTTGTCATATCGACCATTCCCGAATCAGTACATGATGTGTTTTCCGAAGGGAACCTCAGTAATATCTCTCCCACAATTCCCATTGACATATCCATTAAACCTGGGATAGTCGAAAATGTTCATATTGGAGCTTCGTGTTCTCCCAACGAGATCGTCACCTATACGTCTCTGTTCAAATAATTTCGTGACATCTTCGCCTGGAGCTACGCAGAGATGCCCGATATCGACCCTGCTATTTTTGTACATGAGATAAAGACATACCCCATTGCTAAACCTTTCCGGAAGCGCCTTCGTCTAGTCCACCCACGTAAAGCAACGACTATCAAGCTCAAGGTTGAAAAACTTCTCAAAGCCGGCTTTATTTATCCCATGGCTCTAACAGAATGGGTTTCCAACCCTGTTCCAATTGACAAGAAAGGTGGTAGTATTCATGTATGTGTTGATTATATGGATATTAACAAAGCCTGTCCAAAAGACAACTTTCCAACCCCTTTCGTCGACCAGATTGTCGATGACTATGCCGGAAGTGAAATCTTCTCTCTCATGGATGGTTTCTTCAGCTATAATCAAATTAACATCGCTCCCAAGGACCAACATAAAATTTATTTTATATGTCCTTGGGGTACGTTTGCCTATAGGAAACTCCCCTTCAGTCTTAAGAACGTTGGCGCGACGTTTCAACGTGCTATGTCTTATGCTTTTCATGATATAAAGCATATCATTCAACCCTATTTGGACGATTTACCAGCTCATTCTTTACGCCGATTCGATTACCCCACTCATCTCCAAGCCATTTTTGCTCATTGTCGGTTCTATCATATTCGTTTAAATCCTCATAATTGCGTTTTTTTGCGTAGAATCTGGCCGTCTTCTAGGTTGCATCGTTTCACGTCAAGGGATCCGGGTATATCCTCTTAAGGTTGAGGTGATTCTTAATGTCCCTCCTCCTTCTACACTGCACCAGTTGCAAAGTTTGTAGGGGAAAGAAAACTTTCTTCGTCGTTTCATCCCTAATTACGCTGAGATTACTCGTGGTTTTACGCGGCTACTAAAGAAAGATTCAGAGTTCGTCTGGGATACCATGGCCAACAATGCTTTCGAGGCTTTGAAGTTGTCCCTCACACAAGCTTCGCTTCTCTTTCCTCCTAATTATATTCGTGATTATTTTCTTTATCTTCCTGCCTCCGAGTATACTATTGGCATGGTTCTCGTCCAAGAGGATGATGCGCATGATGAACATGTTATTTATTACTTGATTCGAAGTCTCACATCAACTGAAATCAAGTATCAACATGTTGAAAAACTGGCCTTGGCTGCCGTTCAAGCTGTTCAACGCTTCTAGCATTATATTCTCTCAAGGAAAACTACAGTGATTTCTCATTGCAACCCTATACAACACATTTTGACACGTCAATTGCTAGGGGGAAAATACTCCAAATGGATTTTCATACTCCAGGAGTTTGACTTGGAATTCGATCGCGCCATGTCTAAGAAATCCTTAGTTTTTGCTGAGTTAATATGCGATTTTCCTCACTCTGCCACGAAAAATGTAGAAGTAGATTCATTACCCGATGAATCTCTTTTCCTTATTAGCACTAATGATATTTGGTATGGAGATATCATTATATATCTCCAAACTCAGACTTTCCGACCTGCTTTGTCTAGTACTGAACGACAACGCATCTGGTATCAAGCTCGTCAATACATTATCCTCGGGGATACTCTTTACCATCGGGGAATTGAATCTGTTTTTCGACGTTGTATGACGTTTGACGAAGCCGAGAAAGCTCTGAATGACTGCCATTCTGGAGCATGTGATGGTCATATGTCTGGGTATGCTACTGCCCAGAAGATCTTATGCACAGGATATTTTTGGCCTTCTTTGTTTAATCACTGCATTACTGCCATTCAGAAATGCCATGCCTGCCAGACCTACAATCAGAAAATTCAGTCACATCCTACTCCTCTTCATCCTGTGGTCTCAGTTGGTCCTTTTGTGAAATGGGACATTGATTTCATGACATGTCACCCTCACTGGGTCGGGGGGCATGGTTACATCATTGTAGCTGTTGATTACTTTACAAAATGGGCCGAGGCGATGCCAACATTCGATAATACTGGAAAGAATGCAGCGTTGTTTCTTTTCAACCATGTCATAGCTCGTTTTGGTGTTCCTCAAGTTATCGTTATTGATCACAGTAGTCACTTTAGGAATTTTATGATGTCTGAAATTACAGAAAATTTGGGTCTTCATCATGATAACTCAACACCCTATTATCCGCAAGCTAATGGCCAGGTCGAAGCAATCAACAAAATTCTTATAACTATGCTTCGACGGATGATAGGAATTCATAAAACAAGCTGGCACACGATGTTGTTTTTGGCATTGTGGGCATATCGGACATCTGTCAAATC
Organism: Picea engelmannii; assembly: GCA_009831015.1. Lineage (NCBI taxonomy): Eukaryota > Viridiplantae > Streptophyta > Pinopsida > Pinales > Pinaceae > Picea > Picea engelmannii. Next base: position 491,580 of record ML783115.1, on the reverse strand, counting down.
TGCTACAGGGTTTATGCCCTTTCGATTAGTCTATGGTGTGGAAGCCATTCTTCCTATAGAATGTGAGATACCCTCTCTGAAGCTAGCTGTTGAACTCTTACCCAATACTTCTGCTGAAGAGGAACGTCTATTGTATCTAATGCGATTAGACGAAACTCGACGTGACGCCACTCTAGTAATAGAAGCCCAGAAAAAACGTGTCAAGGCATAGTATGACAAGCATGTCAAGCCTCGCGTTTTCTCTGAAGGTGATCTTTTTCTTCTTTATGAACAGGATCGAGATGCATTAGGAGCTGGGAAATTCGAACCAATGTGGCGAGGTCCTTATATTGTTCACCGAGTTTTGGAAAAAGGAGCATATGAGCTGGTCTATTATGATGGTATCCCTTTGAGTGAACCCAGGAATGGGTTGTACTTAAAGAAGTACTATGCATAAGTCATTTGTGCACAAGTACTTGTATTTTCTGTATCATACTTTGTGTGTGTTACTTTAGTTTTCTTTTGACGTTATCTAGTCTCTGCCCTTATGTGACGTTGTGTTTGATTGCCAGATGTCGGAGTCTTCGCTACCCTATATTGGCTTCGCTGATGGTGCTAGCCGTAGTACTCAAAACCTAGCTTCCATTGCGTGGGAAATCTATGCCCCAACAAATGAGCTTGTATCTTTACGAGGTGTATGCCTTGGCTGTGCAACCAACAAAATTGCTGAGTATAGCGTCGTTATTGAATTATTGGTTCATGCTATCTCACTTGGAATTCGTCATTTGGTTGTGTGACTTGACCCGCAGCTTGTAGTACTACAGCTAAGTAATATCTACTCTATTCGAAGTCCTACTTTGTTATGGGTGTATTTGCGAATTCGCCTCTTGGAACGTTATTTTGATCACATAGAATATCAACATATTCCTAGATGTATTAATACGTTAATAGATGCATTAGCTAATTATGTATTGGACAGAAATTTGAACCATTTATAAATTAAACACATCAAAATTCATACATTATAAAGTAGTCGGTAGAAACCATCTGTATATATAACGATCAAAAGAGTTTTTACAAAAAGTTTGTCCAAAGACCAAAATATAAATATTTGAAGCTTATAGCTTCTACAAAATAACGTCATGGATGACATTCATGGTAACACACGACTGCCCTAGCAACCCTACGGAGTAGTTGACCCATAGCTTCTAATACTCCTATAGTGTGACACTGATCGCATCGTGGAACCTCTTCCAGAGTCATATCTGGAATGTCTGCTGTCAGGCCCTCTAAATTCTGTTCCACCACCTGATAATCTTCGGCATACTGTGGTGTTGCTGCTACTACCTCTCCTCATCGCTGGATAGGAGAGGTGACAGGAGGTCTATACGGTCCAACATCTATGTTATCCACAAACATTTTGTGTTAGTCTTTGGATAAATATTTAAAACAAAAACATTTGAATATGATATAAAAATTCAAAAACATTTAAAAAGAGAAAATGCGTGTACTTCTTACCGAGGTCTCCCCAATGAGCATCCTCAGGCAGTGCTAAATACGGATCTCCTCGGAAATCCAACACGACATAAGCGTAGTCATCGACCATCAACATCTGGTTTTGAAGCCAGTCAAAGAAAATATCGTCGTATTTGACGATTGGTCCTGCCACGTGTCGGGCCATGAGCCGACACCATCTCAGCATTCTTGGATCCCTAGGACCCGAGAAGTCCCACTCAACCTGCAGTCTAAATACGGGGTCCCTCTCAAGGAAGAAGGACACTAACAAAGAACCATACCCAAATTGTTTCAATTCACCTCGCCTGCATTTGGTTAATTGTCTTTTGATACTGCAAAGCATAGCATCTGCCCAGTTGAATACCCGAGGCTTAGTACACTCGATGGCGTACTAGAAGTAGCTCTGTAATGCCATATGAGGAGCAGAACTCCCAGCCATCCAAGCTATAGTAAAAATGATAGTGCGAAGGATCAAGTCTTGTACCCCCCAGATAGCCACTTTTCCTTTTTTCCTCTCAGCCTCAGGTACACAGTATTGATTGCAGTACTCACTCATCTTTAGCCCACCACCTCTACTACCGGTTAGGTTGACATAATACCCATGCCTGGATAATCCATTCAAAAAGTATATGTCCTCAATGTCTATGGATAGAGTGTGAGCTCCCACATTGAAAACCTGCTGATCTGGGTCCCACATACGGACCAAGTACTCTAGTAGTCTGACTTGGGCCCTCATGCCCGAGATGCGAAAGTATTTTAAGAGCCCACAATCTCTCAATGCAGCTATGGCAGGAGGATGATTCTCTTCATTTGCATTATCCTCTTCATGTTCCCTTTTACGCCACTCAAACACCATGTTTGTGGCTATTTATCTGCACAAGGAACATAAAAGGAGGATTAATGATTTTATTCATGATCTGGATCTTTTTCATTGGCTAAATATTTAAAAAAATTTGGAGTTTGCGATTCTCGTAGGTGCCCCATTAGCATAGTGCGAGAACCTCACAGGTGGCTTAAGGCTCGCCTACGAAAACGTATCATTCTCGCAGGCCCCGTATGGGATGCCTGTGAGAATGCCTACACGCATGTAGGGTTCAAAAAACAACTTGAAATTAAAAAATTAACCAATGAAATCAAAAATTTAAACCAGGAAAATGACAAGGATGATGAGCTTACCTTAATGCTGCAGACGGCTCATTGAATGATCTCTTGTAGCTCCCAAAAATTAACGCCAAACTCAGAGGGTAAAAAGGGGGTTTTGGAGCTCAATAGTGGAAATGTGAAATGATATGGTAAAAATGATTATTTATTCATTTGATTTACTTTTTACTATGTCATTTTGGGTTTTTTATGATTATTTATTGATTAAACCTAATCCCTAATATCAAGATGAGTATAATGACTTGCAGGTGTGATGACATTGATAATTAAACACAAGGGTATGGACATGTTTTTCTTCGTTATGGTGTGTTTTTTATTGTTTTTTATGGTTTTTACATAAAACCTTGAGCACCATTTTTGTCTGTTCTTGCGCTCGTAAAAAACATGAGAACGTGATCGAGCATAGTTTTATCACTTTTTTAGGCTCAACAAGGTTATACGAAAAATGAACTCCCCTGGAGTCCTCTTTAAGCTCTTTTCAGACTCTCTAAACATGAAAAGATCGCCGAGCGACCTTGCTATTTTCACGCTCGCTAAAGTATTTGAAATACGCGTCTGGTGAGCGATAATTTATCTCTTTTTCGGTCTTGTTCAGACTATATTACGAAAAAGGAACTGAGAGAGTTCTCTTTTAAGTGTTTTTCCAAACTCTATAATCTTGAAAAACCTTCGAGTTTACTATCTCTGGACTCGTTAAACAAACATTGACAGAGCCGTGATGGGACCGAACCACTACTTCTTAGGGTTCGTTAAATATACTCCAAGGGACTTGTCTGAAGGATGAACTTATATCAACAAGCATATGTGATCCTCTTCAAGCTTGCGTAAAAATAAAAAGGTACTTGCCAGAAATGGTGGGGGGAAATTTGGGAAAGTGATATGTTTCATCTTCGTATTGATTGGCAATAAGTGTCGCTCTTGAACATGACACCCCCTATTCATCATTTGAAGCCGGTTTGGGAAATCCATTTGTCTCTCTTTCGATTGATTACAAGGTCATTTCATGTGTCGTCTTGAAGTCAATGCTCCCAAATCATTGGTCGTGTCGTTCATATGTTCAAGAGAAGTCCATCTGAAACCTATAATGAGTCGTCCATCTGCAGTTATCCATTCTCTCCATGTCGGCCTTCCCTGTGTCCAGTMCAATTTGCAAAATGCTCTGTTTCACCTTCAAACTCTGTTACTCATTTTGTGTCATTGATGGGGGATACATTAAGGCCCTCCTGTGACGAGTTTTGTTCCATCGACTTCATCTCATTATTCGGAATCAATACTTAGAAATTATTTAGTACCTTGGAGCTTCCATGCCTCAATGGCAAGTTTCTTCATTTTCGACAGTGGGTTTACATCATTGACCCCTGATCGAAAGATTCCATCGGATGTTCGACATCAACTCATTTATTCACAGTCAATGGATTGTACTATAGTACCTTGGGAGTCATTGACATCAATGGTGATTTCCCTCGCACTTGTTAACGGTTTCATCGATGACTGGAAATCAAGTGGTTTCTACCATGTTCGACTTCAACGCATGTAATCACATGGTTAGATTCGTACTTTGGGTGATGAGATTGAAGACCCTGGATATTATCTTTGTGATCCAGGTTGCGATGGAGTATGTATAATTTGAGACACATAGATCCACTGTGTATGTCTCGTGGCTATGTCATATTGATTTGAAATTTCTCGCATAGATCCACAGTGTATGATTGGTGTCCATGACCCATGTCTACAATGTCATCAGTCTGTGATCTGAGTATGGGAATTCCTACCTCATAATTGATATATATGATACTCTGCAGATGCTTGATTGTTTGCAGGTTTCCGATTAGATGTGCTCCTAGTTCTTGACACACACATGCAACTTACAAAGTCTATCAACTGTCACTGGTTTCAATCTCAAACTTTGGGGGGCATTCTGTTACCCATGATTTTGGTCGTCATGATGATGTATTGATGATGGTGTACTCAGGCTCTTCATTAGAACTTTCTCCTAAGAAAAGTTACATTCATTTCTTTCCAAAAATCACATTTTTGAAGAAGGTTCGCAGGCTGCTAATACATTTGCCTGCGAGAATGCATGATTCTCGCAGGCTTCCTTAAGCCAGGGTGCAAGAAGTTCACACTGTGTGTAACTACTAGGGTGTGAACACTTTCTAAAGAAGGGAAAAAGATGAATTCTCGAAGCTTCTAGAAGGGAATCTTTTAGAAGGATGAGATGGCATTCAAATGCTTATCAAAGTACTGGATTTCATGATATTTTGGGATCATTCTTATCCAAGTAACTAATTCATTCTCTCCTATATATTGAGGGGATTCTCATGGAAAAAGTTGGAAGAAAAAAAGCAAGAGATTCATTGGAGAATTAGTGAAAGATTGTGTGAAGGACTGAAGCTACAGCAGCTAGGAAACTTTAGCAAGTTCATCAAAGGTGGTTGATCTTATTCATGCAAGTGAGCAAGTGTGTGTGTCAAAGTCAAGGGCCATCGAAAGGAATTTTGCAACATCAAGGCTCAGGTTGTAATCTTTACTTTCCATCAATATGATACAGTAATGTGTCCCTTTCCCATAAAGTTAATTCCACTTTATTGTATAACTCCTTGATCATATACATAGATTAATTGTTGAATAGATTGTGCTTTATTCACTTCGATTCGGTTGGTTTGTATTGTTTTGATCTTAACTATACGAGAGCACTGGAGCGAAGTAGGAGCAACAAAGACTAAAGGAAGCAATTATAAGGTATGTTATTTAATTGTACCTCCTAGTACATTCAATAGTTAAAATCTAGGGAAAGAGTATCATTTTGTCTTGCTTTGTTCTAGATCCAGGTGGATCTAGGGAGATCAGTTTGTGTCCGCACTTACAGATTTATCCAATAACAACATGAAATTCACAATATCAGAATCCTTGTCCCCCTTTCAGAGCTAGTCAAGCATGAAGACTTCAAAAGGTCCCTCTTTAAGATGTTGCAGTCTGAGCCATCTTGCCATTCCACGGACTCAGTGAATCTCCAAGATGAAAATACAATAGTCATATTAGGTCCTATGGTAGAATATAGAGATGATTCATCCCCTCCTTTCTAAACATCACTGAACATACATGATAAGGTGCTTCATAACTATCTGATGGACTCTAGGGCATATCATAATCTCATGCCCAAAATTGTCATGGAGGAGTTCGAATTAGAAATCACTACATCCTATCATGATTTGTATTCTTTTGATTTAAGGAGAGTGCAGTGTCTTGGGGTCATCAAAGATATGGTGGTGAATTTTTTCCAGCTTCCCGTGAAAAGTGTGGCCATGGATATCATGGTAGATGATGTTCCTCCCAATTTTGGCATGCTATTATCAATATCTTGGATAAAAAGGGTTGGGGGAACATTGAAAATGGACCTTAGATATGCTACAATTCCAGTGTTCGGAGGGGAGCATAAAAGACTGTACATAGAAGCTTAGCTGGCCTACATTATCAGTGATGAAGCAGACCCCACCAATCATCCTCTCTTTGCCCTTGATATTGATTTGGGATCTAGGTTATTGCAGCTCACCGATGCCCCTAAACCTCCTTTTGAGGTCAGAAAGTCCATTACTCTCTATGAATATTTTCCTCCAATTACCTTTGTGTGGAAAATGTTTTTCGACTGAGCCTCTTATAGAGAAGGTGTTGGTGTTGGAGTAGTCTTTGTTTCCCCTTCTTAGGAAACCATATCTCCATCATACAAATTAGAGTTTGAAATTACCAATAATGTGGTAGAATATGAAGCTCTTGTTTAAGGTTTGAGGGTTGCAAAAGACATGAGGATTGAAGAGATATCAGTGTTTGGGGATGCTAAGTTGATTGTCCAACATATAATAAATGCTTATTAGGCCAAGCACCCTCAACTCAGAAGTTACAGAAATGAAGTGTGGGATCTGGTTGACAACTTTTTCTTGGCTTTCAAAATTTCATTTGTTCCCAGAGAAGAAAATGTCATGGCCGACTCTTTGGTTTACTTAGCAAGCCATTTCAGAGCCCCTCTACCACCTAAGCTCATGTATGATGTAGAATTAAAATATAGACCCTCCATACTTGATAACTTCAAGCATTGGAAAGTGTTTGATGACGATCTTGAAATCAAAATATTCCTGGAGACTGTTGATGAGTTTTGAACATCACATATTGATCAAGATCCATATTCTGACATAGATCCCCATGTTGATGTTTTTCGGAACAAAATTGTTGATCATCATATTGTCCAGCTACCCAACAATCATATCCCAAAGGGACTAGTTCCTTTAGAGAGATTATTCAATGGGAATGATGTGGCAGTAAAAGGTAAGTTTTCAAATGAGGATGTTGATGTGGTTGAGTGTAATATTGGCACAAAGAAGAATCTGAAGTTTGTGAAGCTGTCTAGTAGCCTATCAAGGGAGCAGAGGGCTGAGTATGCTGAGTTATTAAGAGAATTTGCTGATATGTTTTCCTGGACCTATGACTACCTCAGAACATATGACATCAATTTCATTGAGCATAAGATCCCATTGAAAGAGGAGGCCAAACCTTTTAGGCAGAAATTAAGACAGATAAATCCTATGTTGCTTTCTATTGCAGAAAAAGAGGTAAAGAAGATGTTGGATGCCAAAATAATTGTCCCTTTGAGATATTCTGAATGGGTAGCCAACCTGGTCCCAGTGAGGAAAAAAAATGGAGAAATCAGACTGTGTGTCAATTTCAAGAACCTCAACAAAATCTCCAAGAAGGACAATTTCCCTTTCCCAAAGATGGAACACATATTACAGAGGGTAACGGGCGCATCCAGAATTTCCATGATTGATGGATTTTCTGGATACAGTCAGATCTTTGTCTTTCCTGAAGACAAAGAAAAGACAACCTTCACCACTCCTTGGGGCACATTCATGTATGCCAAAATGCCCTTTGGATTGATGAACGCAGGATCAACCTTTCAACGAGCCATGGACATCACCTTCATTGGAGAAAGAGATAGATTTGTGGTCATCTATCTGGATGACATAACTGTTTTTTCCAGATCTGATAAAGAACATTGTTGCCATCTAAAAAAGTTCTTCGTGAAATGAAGAAGGTTCGGTCTCTACCTGAACCCCAAGAAATCATTGTTTTCCATGCAGGAAGGGAAATTACTAGGGCACATAGTATCAGCTGAGGGAGTCAAGATCAATCCCAACAGGGTGGAAGCAATCCAAACCTTGTCACTTCCTAGATCTAGGAAGGAAGTTCAGTCTTTCCTGGGTAAAATTAATTTCTTGAGAAGGTTTGTTTCAAATTTTGTTGAATTAGTGAAGCATATCACAACCATTCTCATGAAGGGGAACGAAGTAAAATGGATTGTTGAGTCTAGAGAATCCTTCAACCAAATAAAGAAGGTACTGACTGAAGCACCTGTGCTAATCAGTCCCGATTATTCCAAGGATTTTTTTATTTTTTCCTTTGCTTCTTTTGATATAGTGGAAATTGTTTTATTGCAGAGGAATGCTGAAGTGCTTGAACAACTTATTTCCTTTTTCAGCAGGACATCGAGGAATGGAGAGATCATATATGACATCATGGAGAAGCAAGCCCATGCCTTGGTGAAATCTCTCAAATATTTCAAAGTCTATGTTCTGCATTCAAAAATCATCGCATATGTTCCTTCATCTTYTGTGAAGGACATTCTCATTCAGCCTGACATAGACGAGAGAAGAAGAAAGTGGATTTCCAAAATCCTTGAATTTGACCTAGAAATAAAACCCACCAAACTAGTCAAGGGAAAAATTTTAGCCAAGTTGTTGGCTGAATCTAATTGTAAATATCTAGGGGTTAACTTCATCAACACTTGCTTGGAAAATCAGCAAGTTGAAGCGTCTGATAAAATTCCTTAGGAACACTTTCCATTGGCAGAATGCACCTAGTATAAATACATTATATATTTTTTGCAGGAGATGCGGCCCCATGATGGTATGGGAATAAGGCAAGAGATTTAAAGCTCAAAGAAATTAGATATTTCCTTATTGACCAGGTTCTGTATTGGAAGGGCCCTCTAGGAGTGCTTTTGATATGTCCATACCCACAGGAGGCCCAAAGGATTATGTTTGATTTTCATAGCAGCCTGTGTGGGGGACATCATTTCTGGAAAACCATAGCCTACAAAATTCTTAGGGATGTGTACTACTGGCCCACTCTATTCACTGATGTCTTTATGGAAGTCAAGGCTTGTATCAAATGCTAGAAATTCTCTGGGAAGCAACAACTCAAGTCCCTACCACTTAAGCTTGTAGTAGTGTCAGCTCCCTTTCAACAGTGGGGCCTAGATTTTATTGGGGATATTCACCCTCCTTCAAGTGGTCAAAACAGGTGGATCTTAACCACAACAGATTATTTTACCAAGTGGATAGAGGTTATCCCCACATGAAACACTTCTCATAAGGTGATCATTAGTTTTCTGGAGGATATTATAGTAAGGTTTGGTTGCCTAACCAGAATCATCATAGACAATGTTGCATTCTTCAAAGATGAACCATTGATCAGGTTTTGTGAGCAATTTGGAAATGCACTAATTCACTCTACCCCCTATTATCCCCAAGGAAATGGATTAGCGAAATCCTCTAACAAAAGCCTGGTAAAGATCATCAAAATATTGCTAGAGGATAACAAGAAAGCATGAGATTCAAAGCTCAAATTCTCTCTGTGGGTTGATAGAGTGACAACAAAGCGGTCCCTGGGCATCTCTCCTTTCCAGTGTGTATATGGGATTGACTCATATTTTCCTTCTCAACTCGCCTTTCTTGTGGCGAATTTATTCCAAGAATGCGAGGAAGAGCCTGATGACATGATTAGGAGGATACATCAGCTAGTAGAGGTGCAACAGACTAGAGAGAAGATGACAGACAAAGAACATGACCGTCAACAAAGGATCAAGGAGGATTTTGACAGGAAAGTAAGAAAAGAGGATTTCCAATTGGGAGAACTAGTGCTCAAATGGGATGTGCCCAGACAGGACAAGGGAAAGCATGGTAAATTTGAAGCCCTTTGGATCAGTCCCTTCAATATTTCTGAGGTATTGCAAAATAATACTTACAGGTTGCAGAATTTGGAGGGAGATGAATTTTTTGGTGGCCCTGTAAATGGGCAATTCCTAAAAATGTTTTTTGTTTAAAGACGCAATCGACATCCCAACATTGTAAATACCATCTATGTTTTATGTTTATTTATTTTTAATGGGAGACTCCATAACCCAAATCAAAGACACTGGAGCTGCACGTTCTTGGCAACTTGCAGGGAGCATGCCATTCCCTGTGGAGCCAAATGTTATCACATAAACTTGTCAGAGTCTTGTGGGTCTGTGGTTTCTACCTAGGTCTGTAATTTTGCCTGTTTATCCTCTTTTTGCAGACCTGATCGTAATTGTTTCCTCTCGGCTTGTAGTTTTCTTCTATTTTCCTTCACCCATTTGATCGACCTGTTTTCCTTGTTGGCTTGCCTTAAGAGTATAGACCCTAAGCCTTTGTGTTTTCCCTAAAGTAGAGTGCTTCTCTCTTTACCTCTGTCATTGATCCTCTACTTTCTTGAGCCTTCAACCAGTCATCCAAGAAATTGTTCACATGCCGCAGTCGTGAGCACCAAGCACAACACTTGAAGCAGTTTGATATAAAAGAAAATCAAGTGAGTGAGCAAGATCAATTTCCAATGGCATGGATCCATCAGGCAGATCGGATTGACATCCATCAGGTGATTGGGATATAAAGTTATGCCAAGTTTAACATTAGCAAGAGTTCTAAAATCGCGAGGCCATCCTAGCTGTCGATCCTAGGAAGAGCACGTGGTGCGAGATTAGCATTTCACTGACTCGTAGAATGGAGAATTCAAAGGGCATTGTCATGTGAACTCACGAAATGCGAAGTTGCAAAATGATTTGGGCCGTCCATTTCAACAGGACGCATGGCTCTAGATCCAAAGCGCAAAAAAAATTAATTTTGGGAAGACTGAAGTGAAAAGTCTCTATATCCCAAGTCCTGAAATGCCAAAGAGATTTGGGTTGTCCGATGCAAGGAGATGCATGTCACCAGATCCTTGTGATCACGATTTCGCGACTCGAAGGTTGAGCATGGAGCACAACGTGAACTCGCGAAATGAGAAATCCTGATGCGCCTGAGAGTTGAGCCCATGATCACAACCCACGGTCATATGGAAAGTGGGGCTCAAAGAATGGGAAAGAGCCTGTCGAGCGGCGGGCGACTGAGATTGTTCAAGGAAATGATTGTGGCCATCAAGTTTAAATAAAATACAATTGTTGATCTAGATGGGTCATTTTGTAGGATCAAACATCGAGATATTTGAAATCAAAGGGGAGTGAAGACTCCCGACAGGTGAAATCCTAAAATTTCATGCAGGGGATGCATAAGGTCATAGCCCGAGGTCACATGGAGTGATGGAATGGAGCTGTGCAAAAGGATGGAGTGCCTGAGTTGGCTACAGAGAAAGCGTTACATGGCCTCGGGATGCCATAATTGACTCAAAGGAGTCATGAGATTTCTTGGGGCATTCATGGGTCTCAGGTTCCATCCCTATCCCGATGCAATTATTTAATGGAAATAGGGGGAGGTATTTGAAATCTCATTTCACCCTGTAAATGGAAAGCATGGAAGCGTCGACTGTGGAGGCATGTTGTCAAACCAAGGTCTCCCTGTCAATGAATTTTCCTGCAAAGCCCATAATGATCTAAGATCATGTCTGAAAGAGGAATGCAAGTGCATACTGACAAAAGAAGGTGCATACACAAAGATTTTAATGAAGTATCTAGGTCACACTCTTGGTGTTGGCAAGTTGTTATGAGTATAAATACTCAGTTTTGATATTTTGTTAGGGTCGATGGTTGAGCTAAGCTCTCAATTTGTAAATTTTTAATGAACAATCTGGTTCTCTGGTTATGTATATGCATTTGAGACTTCATGTTTAATGTAAGTCAGTTTCCTTTCGCCTCTTTGTAATATTTGTGTTAGAACGCTCGAGCATGGATGATCCAATCGAGGGTAGTTATGTTTTTGTGATGTGGGTTTGATCATAGTGACATTGCAACTATTTTTAATTAGTTTCTTGTGTTCTCTTTTCCCTTTGATACTGAGAGCTCGGGCATGGATGATCCAGTTGGGTTGCTGTGACTGTATTGTAATGAATGTTTGATTGTAGTACTATTATTGCATTTTCAGTTTCTTGAAGTCGTGAATTCAAGAGGATATTGTATTTGAAGCTTTTCCTCCTTAGGCTGCTGGAAGAACGGATGTCCATAGCATACCTCTTCACTCTCCTCAAGTTCTTCCCCATACTCACCACTATACCGAACTTACTGATTAAAGATAGATCAAGACCTCACCTGCTTGTTCTTTCCAACCCAGTTTTTTGAGTTAAAACGATACCATCCCGAGTCTGCGTCCATTAGACCGCATTTAAATTTATTCGTTGTGACATACAAACTGATGAGTACTGGGTTTACCTCTGTCGCAATCCAATGGTGACATCTGGTGCAAACACAATGGTTTTCTCCTACTTTGGGTTTCCACGTAAAACACTAGTGTATTGTGTATGTGTATGATTTCACATTTGTTCATTGTTTATTTACTCTTCAACTATTGGATGATAATGCTAAATTGATATAACACTTGAATTTTATGGTGAAAAAGGATTAAATTGATCTATTACTGATTCACCCCCCTCTCAGTAATGCAACACCTTGCACTAAACAATTTTGTTGATTATCAGACCTTAGCCTCACATTAGGAATCATTTTTACCTAGTGGAGTTTAAGCTCCATCTCGGGGGTGACCTGTTGTTGAAAATATATGAGCAACATAGTCTATGGTTGGGAGGAATGTCTAGGTTCTGCACATATTTGGTGACTTTTCATAAAAGATAAGTATCCTTTATGTTCTTTTCTCATTTAGTGTGTGCTTAATTATCTATGTCTGCTATGGGTTTATTTATTGTATGATGTTGCATATAAGTAATTGATGTTATTTTGTATAATGATGCTTGCACATGTAAGTGTGATTTTGATATTCAATATTTGTAGTCGTACATGAGGAGTATGACAATTGGTATTAGTTATTCATGTTAATTTAACCTTATAATAATGGTCATGAGTTTCCAAGGAAAGGATAGAATGGTCATGCATGTATGGAAATACTTTGTGCACACATTAGGATGGATTCACTTGTGTGCTTAGAGAATCAGTCCATGCAAACAAAGAGAATATAATGTGTGTGTGACATTAGAATGGTTGTGTGCACAGTAGTGAGCACATGATCAGAGTGGATTACATACACAATAATGTTGTGTTCTTAGTATGCTTGTGTTTGTAGTTGTATTATATTACTTATGTTGTTATAATTTGTGTCAAAAGAGGAAGGTCTATGTGGCATGACCCAGCTTGGGGTCGAGCACGTTACTTCAAGTATTTCTGTGTAGACCAATGTTATTGAGTAGAATCTTCAAACTAGAATTTGGAGTATCATTGCTCAGTAGTAAGATGGGTACGTTACAAGTTGGTATCAGATCATTTTGTTAGTCCTGGTAATGGGGTACATTACATATTGGTTAGAAGGTTATTGTTCTTCTCCTGACATTTTTGGCCATTGCTGTTTCTAGTTTTTTGGTTCTAACTACAAACATTAGGGTTCCCCCCTGCTTGACTATTTTACTACTAGGGGTTGCCCCCCTGTCCCTAGTTTAAATTGGGTTTAATTTTGTCTTTCTTCTTTGGAGTGCTCTATTGTATGGTATATTTAACCATGTTTAGTTGTTAAAATGATTGAACCTACTGTACGATCAGTGAAGGTTGGAAAAAATTGACACTAACCTACTATTGGGCCTATGGTGGCATATCATTATGTGGTGAAGGACTGGGGAATGGGTAATTTGGGTTACTATGTTGGGGAGTCCCATATGGATTGTATGATGTTGATGTTCTTTCAATGCAACTTGAGGTGCATGAAGGTCCATGTGTATGCACAAGAATCTTCATACCCATATGGGGTAAAGGATTCACGAGATGTGCAGGGTCATTCCCTTCAACGTTTGGAGGAAAGGGGGTGAGGAATGGTCCTTTGGGGTCATAGGGCATGAATATGATGGGAGGGTAGAAAGGTGCACCTCCATATGGATTAGTGTATTGGTTGGTTTCATACTGAGGTGTAGGGATACCATATGGGTTGAAGTGGACCATAGACCTGATTAGTCCATCTGTTGAATGGAATGTTCCAGGTTTTTCCTGACCAAATGGTAGGGGTCTAGGAGCCTTGGCGAGCACCATATATATAAAACCAAAATGAGATTAAATCAAATTGAAGCATGGGGAATTGGTTATGTCCTCTTCTTCTCTTTATGACATAGTTATGGAAATATCTTTTGGGATGAGGAGAAAAAGTGAGTTAAGGAACCAATTGAGGAGTAGTTCCTTGGTAACGTCAATTTTAAACAAGCTCCTTCATCAAAGTCATTCCTGTATGTGGTTTGTGATATGGGTGGAAGTAGTTTGATGAAAATATTAAATGGTTTCCAAACCAGTGTCATGGAATAGTGGTAATTGAAGCAAGGATAATAAATCCATGGCTAAATATGTGAAGGTCTCATGGGACCCTATTTTTCATCTATGTACCATTTCGTAGACAAGCTAGTTAAGGTGCATTGAAATAGTCATAGTAGGATGGAATCATCAGTGATTATGTTGGATGAGCACCACAAATTGAAGGACATGACATGGTTATTTGGATATTTGACACTTGAAATGAATACTTTAAGTACCCTAATCAATCAACTGCTATGTTTTCAATTAAAAGTAATAATGAGGGGTTATTTGGATGCATGCCCCCCAAATCCTTACCTAAACTAAAATTTTGTTTTGTAACCACATAAATGAGGATTTTAGTAGGTTCTTTAAGGTTTTTTTTTTTAAATTTTGGGATCAAGGTCATAGATCAATCCATTTTCTTAAGGGTGTGAATGAAGGATCTTGAGGACTCCTTGGTCATTCTGATTTTCCTATATCACTTTTGGGCACAAGGAGAAGAACATAATTGATGAAGGTGAAATTTGGATACCTTACTGTGTGTGAGTGAAATGGTGTGAAAGTGTGAAGTGTGAAAATATTAATGTGTGAAATTCATACATATGGGCATCATGGTTCCCTTTCAACTTATTAATTAAACAATAAGTGTGATTTGCAACCTTGCAAAACTTTAAATGACTTGAAATTTAAACTATCCCTAGATTGTTAAGATATGTACATATGGGGTCCTTTTATAACCTTTAACTCACTAAATGTTTATTTGTGAAAATCAAAACTCCTATAGATTGTGAAAATATGAGAACATATGGGGTCCTTTCAACAATTTAAACTCCTTAGTGTTATTACTAACATAGTTACCAACTTAATGAAAATTATGACCTCAAAATGTGAACTCTGGCCCGAAAACCCCATATTTTTTGGTAAAAAACACCAAAACCAACCCCCAAATAAAAACATGGTTCTACCAGTAGCACCCTCTTTTCGAGGGGGTGGTTAAATTGTGACTTGTCTGAAATTGCAACATTAGCAAGTGGATGAAACCTTAAAATTGAGCCTCGAATCAAAAAGTGATGTTACTAGTAGCACCGGTTTTATTTTTGGAGTTAAAATTATGACTTAATTGAAATCGTGGACTTGACAACTTGGACAATTGAAAAAAAAAAAAGATTAAAACTGACTCATAAATTTAAAAGTGGTATTAGGAGAAAGTTTATTTATCAATTAATTAATATTTTTGGATAAATTTACACTTAAAAAAAATAATGTTTTTGGATAAATTTAAACTTAAAAAAAAAAATAACCCATTTATTTCAATAATTTTACATTAATAAAATTGAAAACTTTACCCATAAAAAATGGAAAAAATCTCATTTTTTCTTAAAAATGGAAAAAAAAATGTTTTCCTAAAATCACAATTTTTTAAATTAAAAAAAAAATTAAAAAATTAAAAAAATTAAAAAGCCAAATAAAAATGAGAATGTTTAAACAAGAACCCATGGAAGGAGGGTGAGAGTGGAGGGGAGAGGTATGAGGTGGCAAATATCTTTGCATAAACATACCATTTTGGTTGTAAGCTGGCCCACATAAAGAAAACATCCTGCAAAACAGATTGTGGATGTTTTAAGTGTAAAAAGAAATCCAAATATTTCAAGAACAGATTCCCCAAGAAATTTAATAATCATAAACCATTTCCCCGAAAAAATTATTTTAAGCGAAGGAAAAAGCCTATCCAGTCCAAAATCACAAATTGTTTTATCTGTAAATAGCCTGGTCATTGGGATTCTCAATGTCCTTTACGACATAAGTCTAAATTTCAAAACAAAATAATGGATCTGTCTACTACAAAATATGATCCGACTGAATGGGATTTAGTTTCTTATCATTCAGAAGGTGAATACCTATCTGTTACAGAAACTGATTCTGAAACTCCACTACAACCTGATTCTCCTAGCTACTCTTTTGACTCTTCCCATTCATCACTCAATCTCAATTTCCTAGATCTCAAGATGATGACTAATATTGAAGATCTTCCTTCACTTCTCCAATGCAAGACTAGTGTCTAGCACTGTCTTTCTCAATTGACCCCTGGTCAATTCCAAGTCACTAATCGTCTTCGTGCTCAACTTCAAACAATTGATTCACAGAGTACTTTGCTCCAACAACCAAGCATGGTGAATTTACAATATTACTCACCTCCTGATTTTGCATTCACACCTAGCAAAACTCAACCGAAAACACCCCGATCTTTTATCCATAATGCTGAGACAAATTTCCTACATCAAAGAAAATCCTATGCAAATAAGCACCCTGTAAAAGTTATTGATGATGTAGAAGAAGAATAACAAGAATCTGAATTGACCATTGAAGCCACTATAGACAAGAATATCAACACATTAGAAAGTTCTATCAAAGAAAAGGAATTACTGATCAAAGAAATTTGGAAAACTGTAAAGCTTGAAAATTAAGAATTGAGCTTTCTCAAGAAACAAAAGGATGAGTTGTTTGAAAAAGAATTGACGGAAACCTCATATACCTTCTACTCTCAAAAATCTACCCAAGATCAAGCTCCATAACCAAGATTATTTAATCAGATTAATGGTTTCGAGGATAGATTGGTCATTACAGTTGACATAAAAGTATTTGGTTATAAGAACTATTCACTAGACGCTCAGCTAGATACAGGTGCATTGAATTCTTGTGCAAAGTATGGTACTATACCTTCTTATTTCTGGAAGCCAGTGAATATGATCTTTAGATCTGTCAACAAGAATGAAATAAGGATCCATGCCTTTGCTCTAGATTTTCCCATCATAATAAAAGGAGTCAAAGTTCCTGTAAATATTTACTTCTTTGAAACAAGAGCAGATGTCCTTCTAGGACAAGATTTTGTAAATAGATGCTTTCCATTTACTGTTGGAGAAAATGTTGTACAGTTCACAATTCTCAATAAATCCATTTCAGTCCCTAGTAAATCCTCCTTTCAAGTAAAGATCAGATCAGTAAAACCTTTGCCTCAGGTAGAAAGGTCTGCAGAAAAGATTTCCAAAATACAGAAGATAATAAACAATGTTGATAACAACGGTCTTCAGTCCATAAAGGAAATCAAAGAAAAGATTTAAAATATTGTACTTCTAACTATCCTAATGGATTTTGGACTAGGGAGCAGTATTTTGTTGACCTTCCCTATAAAGAAGACTATACTGCCAGACCTCAAAAGGCTTCTGCTAACAACATGTCTCCAACAAAAATAGAATATTGCCAAAAAGAAATTACTGAATTATTGTAGAGAAAACTAATTGAGCCTAGCTAAAGCCCTTGGGCTTGCCCTGCATTTTATGTGAATAAGCATAGTGAGCATAAAAGAGGAAAACCTAGGATGGTAATTAACTACAGAGCTCTGAATGCTTATTTATTACCAATAAGATTTCCTCTTCCATCTAAAGATATGTTATTTTCCAAAATAGGCAAATGCAATGTATTCAATAAGTTTGATCTCAAGAGTGGATTTTGGAAAATAGGCATAACTCCTCAAGATATGTACAAGACTGCATTTGTTTTCCCTCATGGAAAATTCCAATGGAAGGTAATGCCTTTTGGGTTGAAGAATGCTCCCACTGAATTCCATAAAAGAATGGACAACATTTTCAGCCACTTATCCTTTGTTATTATATATATTGATGACTTGCTAATTTGTTCTTTAGATATTAAATCCCACATAACACATCCGAGAATTGTTTATGATCATTTGTTCAAGCATGGTCTAGTTCTCATTAAAACCAAGATATGTTGGGCAAAAACAAAGATTGAGTATCTAGGATTAATTCTATCTCAAGGTTCCATAGAATTATAGGATCATGTACTAAAAGCATTATTTGAATTTCCTGATGAAATTCTGGATACAAAGCAATTACAGAGATTTTTGGGTAGTCTCAACTACATCCGTCAGTTCTATGATAATCAAAATATGGATGTAAGGACTCTACATAAAAGACTAAAAAGAACACTACCATGGAATTCTGGTATGACTAAGGTAGTCCAACTTATCAAGCAGAAGATCCAAGATCTTCCCAGTCTACATCTACCTGATGTCTCACTGCCTTTGATCGTAGAAACATATGCTTATAATGAAACTTGGGCAACAATTCTATTACATAAAAGTAGTCTGCAACAGGAAGAAGTTTGCATGTATACCTCAGCCTGTTTTACAGAACCAGAAAGCAAATATCCTTCCTCCCAAAAAGAAATTCTTACAATTAAAAACAAAATTAAGAAATTTTGGCTCTTTCTAAAACCTGTTCATTTCACAATTAGAACTGATTTAAAGAATATGAAAGGCATGATTTCTAACCATCTTCTCTTGGAACAGGGAAATAACAGAATTCTAAGATGAAGTCTTTGGCTTGATGGTTTTGATTTTGATATTCAATATAAGCTAGGTAAAGATAACTGCATTTATGATTTGCTAACAAGAGAAGCAGGCCCTAATCAAATCAGAGAAATAAAGATGATGGCATCAAGTTCATACATTGCACCAATAACCCCTCCTAGTTATCTTTGGGTCCTAATATGTAATAATTGTACATTTTATTAATGTTTTGATTGCTTGGAACAATGTATAAAATCCAACCCTGTTTGTAAAGATATTTTGGAAATATGGGTACAAACCTACAACCATTGTATCCTAAATAACAACTATTTTGTTCAAAGTTCTAATATGTTCAGTGGAACAATTGTTGGAGGACCCATACAAGGCTAGAGATATATCTATGTTTATAGTTGGTTCCTAAACTATACAAACTACTATGCCATATTCCAATGTGTAAAATATGTAGGCTCATGTTGGTTCATTTTTGAATGCAATACTTTTACTCAGAACCAGGCATGGTGGTCTGTTTGGTTTCTCACCCTTTTATGGAAATACTACCCCAGGGATGTAACCTTCTTTGGAACCATGAAAGACTCATTTAAATTTTGGTTATGATCAGAGGTTGAAGAAGATCCTCATTATAATGGATGGTTTGTATTTAATCTATCTTTTCAAGGCAGTGATCTACTTGAAGATAAGACAGAGCCTCTTGATCCTCTAAGATATACAATATCAAGTAAATTCTACGGTGATCTCTATGTACCTGATATAGATTTGATTCCTACTATGCAAGGGTCCCCCTTCTACAAATGCTTCAATGGTCTTCCACCTTTCTATGACCATTTTGGGTCACCTCCGTCTAGTCACATAAACTATGACAGTGATATTGATGATAGCGAAGATTCTTTTGATTCTATATCCATGCATAATATAATCAATATAATGGAAGCATGATGGACCAATGAACTTAAAGATATGTTGTAATAGTTAGATTCTTATCTATCGGGCCGACAATGGTGTCCCCACTGTTCTGTGGGTTCCATTTGAACTCTACTTTGTTTTTGATTTGATTTGTTTATAATCTCATGTCTTTCCGTAAAAGTTGGAATGGGTCCCCATATGGCTGAGCCTCTAAGGAACAAGATAATAGCTGGCATCCACCAGATGCCCCATCCAATTGAAGGAATCTACTTTTAAAACCAACAGTTTCCTGTAAAATATGACCGACAAACTTCTAACATTAGTATAAATAAATCATTTGTCTCTTCATTTAGATCATCGGGAATGAGAGGAGCAAGAATCTAGTTCTAGTTTGTAAGAGTCTAGTTCTAGTTTGTAAGTCCTGTGTCTGAGTAGTGTGTATCCTCTTCACTTTCCTTCGGGATATTGTGTAAGAAAAACACTAATCTCGATTGTAATCATTCTGGAGTAATGTCTATGTAATGTCATTGGATCGACATCGAATGGGATCTTGGCTTGCATGAGGGGAGGGAAGGCAGATCTGGAGTTGAGAAAAGGGAGAGAGAGGGCATGGAAGGGAGGGGAGGCGATTAATGGAGAAGGTCATGGATCGAATATCAAATGGACACTAGGTGGAGGGACAAACGATTCTCGGTATTTCCCTCTCCTCATGTTAAGTTTTGTGCACCTTTTTTCAAATTTTATTTTTAATTTGTTTGTTATTTTATATGCTTATTTTATTTGATTTGTTTGTTGTTTTATTTTGTTTTATTTAGATTTTTTTTTAATTTAGGTTTATATAGTTTAAGAATTTTTATTTATTGTATTTTTTTTAATTTTCTTTTCTATTTTTATTTATTTTGTTATATATATATATATATATATATATATATATATATAATAAAATATTTTTTTGGCTAGTTTTTTAAGGATTTTGTTTTTTATTTTTTCTTTTAAAACATTGATAAGAATTTTTCTTAAAAAAAAACAATGGTTTTTTTTTTGTTTTTTTTTTTTAAATGAGATATCTTTTTCAAAAATTTTAATGTAAATTTATTAAAATAAATGATTTTTTTTTTCAAAAAACAAATTGCTAATATCATTTTCCAATTTACAAGTCAATTTTAAGTTTTTTGTTTGCAATGGTACTAGTTATCAGTTTCAATTAAATCATAATTTGAACTCCAAAAAAAAATTGGTGCTACTAGTAACATCACTTTTCGATTCGAGGCTCAATTTTAATGTTTTTCCTGCTTGTCAATGCCACAATTTCAAACAAGTCACAATTTCAACTACCCTGCAAAAAATGGTGCTACCAGTAGCACTACTTTTTGAAATGAAGGTAAAAATTAGCCACTAAAAGTGACCTCTAAAAAAATGAGAACTCTAGAGATTTTTTGTTAAGTTTCTAACTTCGTTTACTTTTCAAATAAGAAAAAAAGAGGTTCACATGTATGTGTTCTTAATTTAAAAAAATTTCGTTTTAATTCATATGTGTTTTGAAATAAAAAAGGGCAAGGGAGAAATCCTTTAAACTTTTTTATGATCTTCCAAGATCATTCAAGAGAGTCTGAGGTGAAGAACATACTCAAGGTAAAAAAAGAGCAGCTCCTAGTCCCAAAAAATGATTGATGAAAAAAAAAAATAAACTAACAAAGTTCATGTGCTTAGGAGGCCATCCACATGCAAAGGAAAAATAAATCTTGGTTCTTTTATGTCCTATATCAATCTAAGTAAGCTATAATCTAGACAAGAATGAACTTAAAAGCAAGTTTTTGTTGATTACAAAATGTATTTAATTTAACTCTTAACTCCTATTGGTAGGTCGAAGTGAAAAACATACATGGCCCAGGTAGATAGAGGATTCGGGCAAGTCACAATGATGATAGATGCATTAATGGGTGAAAATCGTCTGGGTAGAAAACATTGTGAAAGGAAAGCCTGCACGACTCTGTACATATGTTCTTTTGAAATTCACGTAGAGTGTGGCACTGCAGATAGAAAAATTCCACAAAAGTTCTCATAGTGGTGGTAGTTTGAAATATTGATTTAAACCCATGAGTAGGTTGGTTTTTCAAATTGAAACATGATAATAGTAAGAGAAGAGGCTCCATAAGCCTAAGGGAGAATAATTTCGATTTAGAAAATTGGTGGAGTTGTCAATTTGATGAAAAAGAGACAATTAAGTGTTAGCTAGGCAAAGATAACACCATAGTTAGTATGTGATCTGGATTTTATGAGAGGAACAAAATAAATACAGATTAATATTATTCCTAACACAGAAGCACAAGGAACAATAACATAGATATAGTAAAATTGGCTTCCATTCAATAAGTAAATATATTGAAACTATAAAATGCAAACTGAAACAAGCTTGCTAGAATGGTGGCATCTTATCTCTGACAAGAGATGTGATGGTTGCACTCATTCACAAGAATATTGTTATAATGAGGCTCTCCAAGCCTTTTTAAAATAAACAGTAATGTCAAAACCCTAGACATCCAAAAACCTAACCTTAGGAGATGAAGCGCCAAAAGTCATGTGGGCCCGTTGGGGTAAGTTAGTACATCAACTTCCTGAGGTCGTAACATTTTCATACCATCTCTATTTTAGGAGCATGATAGCCTGTTGGAAAGGTATATCTGAGAAATACACATGATTCCTTCAAAATTTGACTCTGTCTAAAGTATAATTATGGAGAGCCCTAAAAACGTTGTTTAGTGCCTCAAAACGACCCTTGAAGTCGAGGACCCAAAAACTAGGAAAAAATTGCCAAACTGGAAAACTGCCAAAATGAACTAATTGCAATAGGTGGGAGGCCACTGACATCCATATGGATCAATCCTCCCCCCTTAGGAAGAAATGGTCTCCATTGTGTTGATTTCCCCCATCAGATGAGGAAATTTATACTAAATTTGGCCTTGGGTGAGCCACTTTCCTTGGTGCGGGAGTTTCCCTGCTTTGACAACTCAATAAAGATGGATCCTTTTCTGGCAAGTTCCCTTGAACTATGTTCCCACAATATTATCACTAGATGTATATTTCATGCACTAAGGTTTGAGATCTATTGGTATCAATTGTTCTGATATCTTTGAGGTGTCCAATAATGGTGGGAAATATGGCTGAAGGAGATCCACATTGAACATTGGGTGCAGGCCAAGGAAAGGGGGAATGTTGAGCTCAAAATAATTGTCACCCATAGTCTTGGTGATGGTTTAAGGTACATAATGGATTGGGCAAATCTTATGATAGGGAAATGTAAGGTGTTATTTCTAGAAGTGAAACCAAACTTTGTCTCCCACCTTAAACTTATGTGGCACCTGGTGTTGATCATGGCATTGCTTATAATTGGCATTGGACTTCTGTAAAATATCTTGAACCTACTCGGAGATGTGATGGATCCACTCAATGAACTAGGTGTCTTTGTCAGCTTTAGTTGGAGCAGGTGACGAGTCAGTCGAGGTGGCTGCAAGGGGTAGTGCAACATCCATGGGACCCAATGGTTGGAATCCCAACCCCACCTGAAAGGGGTTATGGCTAGTTTAGCTATTTAGGGAACGATTGTATATATGTTGAACATAGGGAAGACTCACATCCCATGTCCAGGTCTTCTTGGAATTGTACATGCATAGGATATGCACGATCATCCGATTGACGACCTCAGTTTGGCCATCTGTCTGGGGGTGGAAGGAAGTGGATTTAGTGAGCTTGGTTTCTAGAAGTGACCAGAGGCTTGACCAGAATGTGTTGAGTAACCAACTATCCTGATATGAGACAATGGTTTGTGGAATTCCAAAATGTACCCAAACTCGTTCAAGGAAGAGCTTGGTAGTGGCCTCTACTATGATGCTCTTCTTGCATGCAACCAGAATCGACATCTTGGAAAAGTTATCAACAACCAAAAACACACAATCATTTCCTCACTTGGTGGATGGAAGGCCTGACATGTAGTCCATTGAGATGGATTACCATGGCCTGTCAGGAGTAGGCAGAGGGGTGTACAAGCCCTATTTCTTAGTGGTCATTTTGACAATAGCGCAGGCAATGCAGGACCTGATATACTTGCTAACATCCTGTCGAAATTTCGACCAATAGAAATGTTTATGCAGTACTACCACTATCATTTCGACACCAACGTGTCCTTCCACCCAACTTTAGTGGGCTTCCAAAATCAACTTCACTTCATCGCTTGATGGAATGCATATATGGCCTAGATGGCACAATATCCCATCCTAAAGATGGAAATTAGAAACAACTGAGATTGTGCCCAACATTAGGTAGGTTGTGGTGAATTTAGGGTCTGTCTCATAGAGGTGGGTGTTATCCACATTTTTGGTTATCAAGATGATACTGCGATTATGTCATGATGATAGAAGATCAAACTCTTCATTAAGAACATTTTCCTAAAGAAGGTTACACTTGTCATTTTCTCAAAATCATATTTTAAGAAAGGTACGTAGGCTTCTTATATACTCTCCTGCGGAAATCCTTAATTTCCGCATGTTGCATTCAGCTGGACTGCGGACTTTCCGCACTGTGTTAATGGTTAGGGTGCGGACATGTTTCTAAAGGAGAAAATGAATAAGTTCTCGATCCTTCTAGAAGGA